>KN489406.1:44902-66775 GCA_000787155.1 Scartelaos histophorus
GTGTGCGCGCGCGCGTGCGTGTGTGCACCCACGTATCCATCACATTGTGGGGCCTAAAATCTCCATCCACAGTCACACAGTCACATGGACCATTTGTCTTGTGAGGCTCTAAAATCATGTCCCCATAAAGTAAATTCTTCAATATCAGCTCACTTTACTTGCACGCTTAAGTTAAAACAAGCCATAAAGCTGTAGGGAGTCATGAAATAATAATAGGGTATGTAATTTTAAGAAATGACTATGATCCATAGTGCCAAAATAGAGAAGATTCAGACCACAATCTGATAAAGTTCATAACAGTCTATATGCTTGTGGAGAGGTATTTAGGTCTCCTTCCATTTGACAGTCCATGTGATGTTTGAATGGCTTCTGATCATGTAAATAATTGAAACAAGGCATGCATAATGTCAGTAAAGGTAAAGATTTTCACCAGGTTTTTGCCGTTTCAGCCTTTCTTCTACCATCCATGCATACATGAATATACACATACTGCACATATACATACTTCTGCATGAATGACTATTTAATGCGAGTAAGTCACTTCCAATCATCTAAATATGTCACCGGTTACCATAGTAACATTGTAAAAAAAATCCTTCTCGTGTTGTAATTTGTCAAGTCAGAATTCTGGGCGGTGTCCCATTGCATTCTGATGGGTGAGGGGTGGGACCCTGATAGACCCAGGTATAGCCCAAGGAGAGTGCACCCTTGGGACCGTCCTCCAGTGTGCTGTAAACCATAACGCCCTCATAAGAGTCACATTCTTCATTTCCGCACAGCTCTCACCATATCTCATCTGCCACGGTCGCTCCTCTGAGACCTATATACCACAACCAGGCCGGCGTGCCAAAGCTGCACACTCAGCATAGAAACAGGAGGAGGGAGGCTGGTTTTAAGACAAAACATTCATTACGCTCCCTCCAGCGGTTTCTATTGACATGCTTAATCATTTATACAATATTGGGTCATGTGAGGAGCAGACGTGAGGAGCTGGTGGTCCTTTCTATCACTGAGGTGATGCTATATTCATGAAGAAAAGGGAAAGTAGCTGCTGGAAAGACCTGCTATTAGCATAATTCCTTTAGCAGGCGGAGGTCTACACAGGCTCTAACCATTACAATTACCATCTAACCATTACATCAATGCAGCAAAATGTCATGACAATTCTGCTGATTCAAAGCCAAAAGGTGGATAATACAGTCAGATGTAATCATTTGTTTTTAAAGACACACACAATTTTATGACATTAGCCTTTCAAACCTGCTGGAAAGATAGCCTGCTGTCGCTGGCCTAGTTCATCCCCAACTCCCCTGGGGCAGGACCCACAACAAACCAAACATATTCACACAGGTTTGGTGAAACTTGCCAATAGACTTTGACTTTGTTTATCTCCATTTTTAAAGCCTAATTCTAGAGAAAAATGAATAAGAATAGCCCTATTGGTGAATGGCTCACGTTATCGTGTTACTTTGCGTCTAGCCGACATTGTATCGTTCATCAAACACTCCCCTACAGATGTGGTCAGTGCTGTCCATGGTGCTGTCTCGAAGCGAAATCTGTGACAATACAGTCCACTCCATAGTGAAGTCTACAGAACACGCAGTAGTGTGTGAATACAAATGAGCGGACACATGTGCGGTCAGCGACACACACACACATACACACACACTCCCCCCATCTCCCCCACCGCCCCGCGCGCACGCACCACGCACGTTCGCCCTCGCGCACACGTGTTCCCGCTCTCCAGTGTCCGCGTGCTACGGAGCCGCATTGGAGGAGGCTCGCGCTGCTCACGAGCCTCATTTTTTCTGTCACGGGGAAGGAGCTCATTAACCGCGGGAAAATTTGGGTCCGCTTCAGCACCGTCTCCCCTCCGTGTGCAAGAAGACGACGGAGGGACGACGCGGAGAGAGAAGGACGGCTTGTAAATCAGAGACCTTCAAATCTGCATCATGGGGAACGAATAGACTCCACGCAGCCTCGTTATAGCGACAAGGTGTCCAAGGTAAGGAGAGAAGAGAGAGCATCCTGTAGCATCTCGGAGCATATTCGCGGTGTTACCTGGGCTGTGCTGTGGGGGGAGTGTCTCCTGCCCGGTGGTATTCCCCCAAACCCTGCCCTAACTACCTGCCCCCGAGGAAATATAATGACTGGCCTCGCTGCCCACCTTGACCGCCAAGTTAACCTAAGAGGGCTACTCGCGTTTGTCCATTTTCAGAGGAGCGTAAATAGGCCGATTATGGGGATGTACGTGTCGCGGTAGTAGGAGAATTTGTCTGTGAAAAAGCATGAGTCAGCACGAGTGTTACTGTGCAAATTTAAGGCTGAAAATTCTATTGGTGCAATCAGTGGGTGGACAGGGGCAGGTGTCATAGAAAGTACCTTATAGCCCGCCTCCCCTTGAGTGCTTATAGCCCGCCAAGGAAACCTAAAAACCCCATGGACATTATACAGTTCAACCTTTCACAACTCCATTAGGCTACTACTGCATTATGTTATGGTGTCTAATTATTCAGAGTGAGAACATTTCAGGGTTCTTCAGCAAAAACATAACAAAGAGTGGTCACTACAGTTGCACAGGTCTGAGGGAAACTCTAGTCCCAGAAGAGAAGAGGTGAGTGAGGCTTAGTAGGGAGATATACAGCCAAAGTGTATCTTAATGACTTAATTGTACTGTTAGAGAACATGGTGATTTGGTCTTACGTTGATTTGACTAATTTGCGAATGCCAGTTTAGCCTATTTTAA
Organism: Scartelaos histophorus; assembly: GCA_000787155.1. Lineage (NCBI taxonomy): Eukaryota > Metazoa > Chordata > Actinopteri > Gobiiformes > Gobiidae > Scartelaos > Scartelaos histophorus. Next base: position 47,649 of record KN489406.1, read on the forward strand.
TGCTGCATTTTAACTTCTAAGGCTTGCTCACACATTTACATCAAAACCATTGTATTACAACACAGTAATATGTTTGGTCGACAGTGTGAGCTCCAATTAACCCTTGTGTTTGCATGTCAGGCCTGCTTTCCTGTATGCCCCAGGACAGACTACAGTGGGACATATGGCAGTGTGTATGCATTTCTGCTCTATCACTGACTTTACCACCATTTTGTATTCTCATCACTCTTAATTATCCTCTTTTAGGACTTCCCACTTGTTCTCACTTTGGATTGGATTCTGCCTCTATCTCGATGAATTGTTGGTGATTGATAAGCACATTATCAGATTTGGTTGCCTTTCACTGGAGCCGCTAATCAGATCAGAGCCAGATGGCCCTTTTCTTGTCCTTTATCATTGTTACACAGTGGATGTGTGTGGTTCCATATGGGAGAAAGAAAGTGCTACTGGACTCCACAGTCAATGCAGTTGACAAACACCAGACATTTTGAGCTTATGATGTGAAATTCTCATATGAGGGAGTAGCTCGGCTTGTATCAAGTTATGACTCTTGGTCTGAAGGCACAAAGCAATAACCTACAACTAAGGTTCTTGTAGTTAGTAAGTCCTGTGGAATTATAACATAATTCATTCTTGGGTTGAAGGATAAGGATTAATAAGGTACACCATTTGTTTATTTCCACAGATGGATGAAGGGCTGTGGTTTTAATGACAATATAAATGCTATTAGGTCCATCAGCAATTTAACTTGTGAGTGTCTTTTCATGCTGCTAGTTTTTAAGAATAAGATCTTCTAAAATTCAAAACAAACTAAGAAAATGTTAATTTGATATAAACAAAATTTCATTAAAAGTAAATTGTTATATGAATTCCTCTATTCTGTTGGGAGATCAGCTTGGCATATAGATCAGCTTCTGAAAACAAAACAGAAAATTAAAGTTTGTTTTTTTTTTATTCTGCCCTTTCTAATGAATGCTTTCTTACTAAAATCATTGCGATTGTTAATGATAAAATGATAAAAATGCGGGACACCTCAGAGATGCTTGGACCGCTGTGGAGTGTCTAGTATTCCCCTCAGTCCAGTGTTCCACGTTTCATCTATCAATCCTCACAGGATATTTCAGCCTCATTTAGTTCTGCTGCATTCCCTAAGGTTTCATCTTGAGATTAGCCAGCACAGCTTCTCGCTCTGATGGCCCTGAAGAGCCTCTTATCAACAACAAGAAGCAACCAAGAGGAGGACATGGGCAGTGTGCAGCAGTATCTTTCTTCAAAGTTGTTTTGTGTTACCTGACAGACTCTTCTTTGGGACAGGAGCTCTGAGTTGGAGTGACTTACCCGTCTTGGTTGGCACATTGCTTTGTTCTTTGGACTGCTGAGAGCTTGCTTCATGTGTTATTCATCCTCAGACCTATTCTCACCAGACAGAGATAGGTAAAAGCTCAAGGGAGGTCAACTTCATCTCTCATTAAGTTCTTTGAAAGAAATCCCTTTCTCTCCTCAACACACTGGTTTTATTGAATGTACAGTTTAATGCAGATGAGTTTGAGCATATGTCTGTGAGGTGTATGTCACAGTATCACATACTTACTTTGCAATCACAACAAATTGTCTGTAATATTCATGAACTTTCTACCATGTTAAAACATTGCTGCCTCATCAAATAGATGCTTGAAGAGGTTTTAGATCTTATCCAGGCTTTAGAAATTTAGTGATCTCTTCAGGCAAATCCTCCTTACAGTTCTTTTAAGATTCTGTGCATTGCTCAGCCCACAACCTTATATCAGCCATGCTCCCACACAGCAATTCTGGATAAATATAAGGAATAACTTGACAAACCTGATGCAATGCGCAGAAGTTTCATTAGCAAGATGTATGGCGATTATGATGTGATTGCTCTCTGAAGGGGGAGTGACTTAGGACAGAGAGCAAAAGGAGTGGAGACTAAGAGCAACTTTACAAAAATGTGTATATGTTGTTTTCTGGCAAATATAGCACACACAACAAAAAGGTAATCTCCATAAAAGTAAAATACCCCTTTTACATATTTACATATGAATGTAAGCTGATGCTTCTTCTTCTAGGAGACCAGCTGGACAGAAGGACCTTGCAGACCAAAGGAAACACAAGATGGCTGCCGAGGAGAAGCCTGGTGTAAAGAGTAGCAGCTCCATCGTGCCCTGTTTCCTCTTTGTGGAAGTAAGAAACACAAAACTCTCCATTACAATTGAACCAAGGACTTAACTCTGGCATAATTGCAGACTAATTTGTGTGTTTACGAGGCATTAGAAGTGGCACAGATAATGGCGGAGGTTTCCGAGCACAGTTGTGATAATGAGTACACACAAAAAGAGGTCAAAGACTGTCAGTGCTCCCATGTTTACTTCATACAGCCGTCAGCTCAGGGCAAATCAGTTAATGTCAGCCGCTCATCTTAAAGGTACAAATTGTGAAAAGGTGAGCGCGTGACAACAGTGTAGATGTCATGTCTTCACTCACATTTTAAAGTTTAAAGAGTCTGCAGTTGAATGAATTGCATGTGAACAACCTATTTCCATTTGTGCAAATTAGATCTCAATTAAAATATGTCAGTGATGCAATGAAGGCAAGGACTGATGGAGGATAAGATAACAGAAACATAACAGAAACTTTAGTTGTGGTGCCATGTTCACTTTAGAACATATTAATTATTGGTAAGTAGTACAGAACAAGAGGTACTGGTTGCAAGCTGGTGCTTTTTTAGCACATCAAAAAATGCCATCTGTCCACGTAACTGATATGTTATAATATTACAAGATATCACAAAGTTTACTCAGAACAGTTCAATTAATATTTAATTTTCTCTTTTTATCTAAACATTCAGAGAACCAGAATGATCTGCTGACTCACTTCTGTTGAAAAGCAATTGAAAAGGTGCATGTTGTCTGGATGTGGTTTGTAGCTGTGATCATGTCCCTTTCTGCTATTTCTACTCTGCCTCTGACGAGGACATTTCTTTGCAATTGTATATTTTGTCACTTGTCGTCACTGTTTCTATTGCTGTTTTAAGTTGACACACTCATAGCTCGATGCAGTTTTTACTCCTCTTGCATCTTCACCTCCAGTTGTAAATGTTTCAAACATAATGTAGTGTTTGGTACAACTCAGCCAACACACTGACAGCCCAGCTCTGTGTCATACTGTCCCCAGCACCAGCGGGCTTGTGACTGTGGCTTTCACTGTAAATGATCTGTGCCATATTGAGCTCATTTGTGCAGCTCTATGATTCACGGAGGTAAGTGGTGCAGATCATAATGGTGGGAAAAGAAGGTCATTTATGACATTTGTTGGTGTTTGGGTTTAGACCCTTGTGGCTAGGGTCAGCACACAAATCAGAGATTAGAGGGAAAAGGCTGCCCGGACCACATAAGTAAATGTGCGACGTGTTTAAAAGCGGCTAAGGTCGCGTCACTCTCTCTAATCCAATTAAGTTAGCAGACACCCTCGCTAACTTCTGCTAAGCCATGTATTCAGACCACTCTGCGGTCCTGCTTCAGACCTGCTTTAGAAAGTCAGGAAAATCTTTTGGCATTGCAGAGTTTAATGCATATGACATTATTAATTCAGACAAATCACATTTCCATATGTGAACTATAACTGTTAGCCTAAACCTGACGTAACACAATATTATGTTAATTAAACCACATTAAACCTTAATGTATTGTCAAGTTGCTGTTATATAATACATCGGGCATAATTTCTGAGACCAAAATCTGTTGTGCACTTGTGTGATCTGCAGTTGCCTTTGGAGGTGCCGATAACTTCACAGCTCTTTTTTGTCTTGACATTTATGGCGAGGTCGGCTCCCATTGGACACCGCAGTTTACTAATGCAGAAGTCAGCAGACTTGCTTCTTTTATTAAGTCATTTTAGATGATTATTGTGTTTTAAAATGTGCACAGGTGTATATATGGATGTCATAACTATATAGCATGTAACAATATAGCCCAATAGGTCTTCTTTAACATTTAAACTCTAACCTTGCTTAAATGTCCCCCAATCCACATTCTGCCTCCCACATATCACCCACAACTCTGGGGACCCCCAGCTATTTCCTCGTCTTTAGTTCTCCTCTGCAAATACGCTGCACTCCCACTTGTTTCAACTACAATGGAGAGAAAAAATAGGCCAGCACAGATACTAAAGAACCTGTGCTTTGTTCACAGCGATGACAGCAAAGAAAGCAGATAATGAGCTGGGATCATTAAAATCCACTGCAGTGCCAGTCAATCACCAATCAATACTAACTCATATGAAGTATTGATCAGGAGACTACATGAATGAGCTTCTTTGGTGTACTGGGGGTATATTAGATACAGTGTTGTTTAAGTCTTTTGTTTCATTAGATCAGACCCGGGAATTTTAAGGTCTGCTGGCTGATCAGATCTCAAAATTTTGCATAATGCATAGACTAAAACAGCAGTGCTTTTACTTTGAAACCTGTTTACATTACAGTGTGTGTGCATTGTTTACGTACAGGTACTATGAAACAAGTCCGAGTGCATGTGATTAGTAACAAGTCGAGACTTAGGCCCGGCCCTCCACAATCATTTCTGCTTCTCATTTGACCCCTGGGGAAAAATAATTGCCCACCCCTGGATTAGGTGATCAAACTGGGATTACTATCTCAACCTCTGAATGAGCTGTGGGTTGGTTTCCCACCCTATATATGTCAGTTACAACTTTCTCCTAGTTTTGAGTGTTCAGAAATGATTATTAGCTATGTTGTTCTTCTTCCACTGTTTTTTTTAATGCATCACTATTCTGTGCCGTGTATTAGACTTTCCCTCCAACACATGTTTAAAGACAGCACTGGCTAAAGTCTTTTTTCAAATGTTGCTTTCATGGTGTCTGCCCCCTTTTTGCCGTGCATTTTGATAGAGGACATTTGCAGGTTTTGGACCAACATTTGGATACTGTGACATCCTGACTCATGATGATGGAGTTTGTGGCCAGAGCCCTGAGTCAGACTGTTAAATTGGTTTGAAGCAGTTGATGTGCTGCTGTTGCTAAGCAGATTTTTCTCTTAACATTCTCTCTTCTCTGGCTCAGATCCTCCATTTTGCATATGCATTTTCATGCAATGTGCCTCTCTCTGATGTACTTCTTATAAGTGCTTAATTACCCTAAGGAGGCAGGTTCACACTCGAGCTTGGCGATAGGGTGCAGCTAAAAATGTGATGCTCCTATTTTTGAGTAAGTCATGTGTCAACAGAATCAGTACTGAGCAGAAAAGGTGAAAATGACATTCTGGCATCTGGGGTGTGAAGACTGTATGAACTGCATACAAGACACAAGCTCGTAGTTATAGGCTTCTCTGGTCCCTTGTAAATTATACAACAAAATGTACCACAAGAGCAGAATGCTAGCCATGCACATTTAAGATCTTTGTATCAAAGTGTTTCAAACTGCATATCATGAACTGACAGTGCTAACCACTAAGCTTCTTCTCAGCCACAAACAAGATTACATTATTGACTGTGAGGGTCTGTAGTAAGTGCTGTCAACACTGCAGTTGGGAAGAGGTGCATTGAATTTCTGAATCTATATGCACACTGTGGAATGGGGAATGCTTTTTGTAAAGAAGTTGCCAAGATTGAACCAAAAGCCTCCACAGCACCCTTACCCTTATTGACTAAAATCTGAAACCTGAAGGAGTGCGGAGAGAGAGGGAAAGGGAGACATTATTTTATAACAATTTCTAAAAAAACGATTTCTAAAGCGAAATAATTGCCTACTTAAAGACATTTAGCTTACAGGTTATTCCTAGGTGGAATATTCCTTTGTTTAATCATACTTTATTACTTTAATAACACACTATTATTAACCCTTGTAATTATTTAGACATTCAAAAGTAGTAGTTCGCATTTGTACAAGGCTGTACGTTTCTGCACTGCTTGGTACAGACATACTGTAAGTCAATGAGTCCAAGGCACTCAATGATGTTATGACTTTGTCACATTTGTGCGTTATGAGTGATATTCAACTGAACTTTCTCTATGGCGCAACATGCCAAGTGCACATGACTGCAACTGTGATTACTGTATATTCGATTCCTGGGATACTTGGTGATTATGCGTTACATAACTATAATAAACCGTTACAGTCTTAAATCACTGTTCATATATTTTATGGTATTTTATTATATTTTATGGACATGGTATTGTGTCATTTTACTCAGTCAAGAAACATGGAGCTGAGATGAAGAAGCTGAGGCAAATCAAGAGCATGGGACTCTTGCTCAGTCTGTGATGGAGAGCTATTCTACTTCTGCATTTGTTTATTTGTGATCCTCACCAAGGCCCTGGCCCACACCTCATCAGCCGTTACCATGGAAACCAATCAGTGCACCTCATTCTCCTGCCTCCTTTCATCCCGCCTGCCCTCATCACGAGTCACAGCCTCCTCAGTGAGAGCCACCCTGGCGGCCATCTTGTTCTGTTGTATCTTCTATCTCTTCCCATTTTCACTCTGTCATTCCCCATTTATCTCTCTAAATGAACGACCCACCCACACAAACACATAGTCTCTCATCTCTCAGGGCTATTCAGTCACGTAGGACCTACACTGGTCACAGTTTATAAGTATACAAGCTACTGACTATGCATCATAATTACATTTTTCATTAATACTTCAAATTTTTCAGAAGTAAAAAAGCACAAAAAAATCTCTCTTTTCCAATTACTGTTATCAACAACAGCTATACATTTATATACTCACAAATTGTATTCCTTAAAATCCACGGGCTGTTTGTTTTGTATTTGTTTTGTTTTCTTATCGCAGTGAATAAATTTTACTGCCCCCTGTAAAGACGGGTGTCCCATGTGACAGGCTCAGGGCATTTTTATGACCTACGACCTCTGCTCTTGTTCAGTTATGCCATTTTCCACGACAATCTTTTGGTGTTGATCAGTATTCTTTGGTCCATATCCGTATTGTACATTATTGTAATTTACACAGGATTCACAAGTGATTTCAGTTCACTGCTATTAGCAATGTAAAATGAGAAAAGCTAAAATGATCAACATGAGTTCTACACATATGTTTGGGCTTTAGAGATATCCCCCAGACTTCCTGGTTTCGTGTGTGCAAATCTATATAATCCTTTTCCACTAGTACGATTATTGTCAAAATGAAAAATATAATTATTATTATTGAGTTTAAACTTCCTTGAACATGCAAATTGCAGAATTGTCCTGGCATTAAGAATTATTAGTATATATTTCATTCCCATCACAATTAACCATTGAAACCAAACCAAGAAATTAGTAGGTCTTATTAGTTGTACTTGACTAGTTTAGTACTGGAGTGTGTCCAGCAGGGGGCAATGCTGTGACAGTAATAAGAAGAGGGGTATTGTTCACATTTATTAAATAGACCACTAGCTGTGAGGTAAACATGGGACATTACGATGAGTGTTATGAGTACTATTTATTATTATTTTTAACATCCTCCCTATATTTCCATTATTCTTTATTGTCTTCATTGTTTTGTTTTTATGTGCTTAGCTATTCTTTTTTCTCTCCCACACTCACTCACACTATATTTGTTCTTTTTCATAACTGAACAAATGTTATGAAAGTTTTTTTTTGTAAATTACAATTTGCAGCACAATCTTTTGCTGTCCCTGGTGTGGTATTGGCTTTTAAATGAGTATAGTTTGTGCTCACTGTAAAACAATGAAAGCCTATTGTTTTGCATTGTGCTGCTGTGATTATTTATTCATGAGCACTGAGTAATGCACAGATTGCTCACTGTATGAGTTGGCAGATGAAGCCCTGAGCTGGAGGCAGGTAGTGGGCCAGTAATAGCTGTTTTGCTGCAGTGTAATCTCTGTTATGGGCATGCACAGGGTTTTCCTACTGAGTGTGTAAACAGCAGGGGTGTGTGTAAGAGGTGGATTCCCAACAGTGTACAATTGTATTAATAAAGTTTGTTATCATGGTTCCTCTGTGCTGGGCTACAGTATAATTAAATCCATTCTTACCATACCCTTTAATTCCAGAGGTTCACATTGGTTTCCACAGAAAAAGAAAACAGAAAGCTCCCACTTGGATGTTTCTACCTTCACAATATTCACCCATCTTTAATAATGCACACACCTGTCTAAGCTTGATTTTTCCATGTCCCAGGACACGGCTCTGAAGTGTAATTCACTGTGCCCAATATTTTTTCTTCCTCGTGTTTGGGGAAAGATATGCAACTAAACCTTCACAAGGAGGCCAGTTCTTTTGAGTTTTTACTGCTTAAGAAAAGTAGACTTTTATAAACTGTGGATGCATCATTGCTTTAGTTTTTCTTTGCAGTTTTGCAGTCTGCTCCATTTGAACTTTCACAGCAGATAAAATCTCCCCACTCCATCGAACTCCTGTGAAAACAACAGCAAACTCATTTACAAGTTCACACCATTTGTTCAGCTCCACCATCCTATTTATCATGCATTACTCCATTTAAGTAACTTAATATTTAAGTTAGTAATTCTTTTTATTGTATAGCCTCACCATACAAGTTCAGATCAGTTACCTAAAATTGACTGATGTGAAATTTTGTCCATGTGAGAATGTTTTTACTGCGCTTCTGTTTCATTTCATTCACATATGCATGAGTAATCCTGCATCATTTGTCTCTCTATCTCCATAGTTCAAAATGCTCTCTATTTTTAGCCTTAAGTGAACTGTTTTACTCTACAATACCCTTTGATGTACTGAGGAGTGAAGAGGTTTCAGCGCAGCTAAAACAACAGATACAAGTTTGGGGTAGGCTTGGTTTAAAAACACCAAGGAACGGAAAGTGTTTTCAGTTCAAGAGAAGAACACAGCCTAAATCTGCAGGATTTGTGTTAAACAACTGTGAATGAAACAAACACAACAAAAAACACAACAAACAAAACAAACAAACAAAATCAGTATCTAATCAAAATTTGCTAAATATAGGCCCTTTAAAGCAACACACATAATTGCAATAATAATAATAATACAATAAATATGCCTAGATCGGGATTCTAATATTGTGTACTTGTCACTCTATAATGCAATAGAAAATACAGGTGAAGAAGTTTCTTGTGCAAGGACACATACTATATGCACTGAGTAGAGCGCAGAACAAGTAGTAAGACTCTCCTCTCCTGTCTTTGATAAAAAAAATAGCTTTCCTTTTGTGTTCAAAACCCCTGAGCATATTTGGCTCAATACTATCTCCTGAATGCTGTGTTCACCTGTTTTATTGCCTGCACACTGCTGGCTGTATTTCAGACCTCATATTTGGATCATACCCAGAGATAGTAATGATTTGCTGTAATGTGAGGTTAACTTAGACTAAGCCTTGTTACTTTTATAGATGCAGCAAACATATTTCACTTTTAGCTTGTTCCCTTGTGTACTAGCAGGGGGGCTCTTGTCTTTGAGATGACAGATTAGAGATCAGTGCAGACCAGCGATCCCCTCCAGTCCCACTGTGAGGCTGTAATTAGCCCTGACCACCCTCCACATTAACTTCCATCTACATCAAACCGTTCTGATGATGGAGCTTCAATGATTTGAAGGCCTTGTAATAATATCAAATATCAGACACAGATAAAAACATATTCTAAAAGTTCACATTTCTAAAGAGAGGAAGTGGAAGTTTAAGTTTAGATTTCACTGTAGCTTATGGTCAGTTTGCCTTTGGCTTTTAAACTCTGTTATGGCCCTAATTTTGACGTCAATTAAACCTCCAGTCCACTCCTAATTTAATTCTGAAGTGTATCTCATGTTTAAAGTAGTATTATGTTATTTTTGTAATAGTTATAGATAGGATAGTTATATTCTTGTTAACTCCTTATGAGCTTTGAAATGACTCTTCTTCATTCCTCCACTGCTCAGTCTCCACTACTCCTGTATGGCCCATGCTGACCGGAGCAGTGTAGCGTGAGTTACGGCTGCACTCTTAATGGACTCCTGGGTTTGTCGGTGGAACTCGGTGCTTTTCTCTCCGTCTTCTGCCTGAAATACTTTCCGTACAACAGCAAACTGCTCTTTCACAAAACACGACTTCAATAGGCACAGGAGGCCTGGTTGAGACTCCTGAGGAAACAGCATCACACGTATGTGCCTGACCTGAATTTGAGGGTCACATATCTCCTGTAGCATTCATTGTTCTTGCAGGAGAAAATAAGACATGCAGGGTTTAGAAAATGTCTTTGAGATTACTGATAAAATGTGTAACAACACCTATATTAAACATGCCTGACTGCCAATTACAAAATTGGAATTTAATTCTACAGCATTTCCAGTTAAATGCAGGGGTCTTTTATCTCCTCTTTGTGATATCGTCCACCTTAACCGACACCTTCTCCTGTAGATTGAGGAAACGCTTGTGAGCCCAGCACACTGAATGAACTAAATAGAGCCACTTTGTGCTAATGTACCTTACATGATGTGTTTTCGGTCTGACTCGACCACTCTCTGCAATAAGGCCACACAGTTTAGCCACCGCATCAGCAGGCCCCTACCAGATGGATCTGTCTGACCACTTTTTGAGAGGAAGTACAAATAATCTTATATCGATAATCACATGTTGGGATTATGACTGTTTAAAAAGGTTTACTGTTACATAGAAATAATTTTTAGCCGTCTTTCTAGTTTAAAGATCTTGATATTGTTGGTCTGTGCTAACTGGGCAGGATGTATTTTAAGTTGGTATTGCACATATGCTGACCACTGTAGGTCATGTGCGTGCCATGGGCTGTTTTTGTTCCTCAGAAACATTTCCCAAAGTGTTCCCAACACAGTCTTCGTCTCTGCACCAATCCAGGCCGTTGTCTCAAGGTTGTCGCTACATTTGTAAAGCCTGGCTTTACACAGGCCCTGTGGTCTGTTCATCTCTCGCTTGGAAAGTTTAGAGCTATAAAATATTCAGCTTAGTACAGAAGCGGACATGAAGTGTTAAAAGGCTAAAGGCATGGAAAATGTGAAGCCTGCTGACACTAGTGACCTGCTTTAAGACATGACTGTCCTTCCATCTTCCATCAGTTCTCTTGATTTATATATAATAATGTTTTAATATATAATTACAGCAACATAAACATAATTATTTGAAAGTCTTGATACTAAAATAACTTATGACTAAAAGCCTAACAACTTGTTTAGCTACACTATTGCAAAATATGCAGCCTCATTGACTGTCAGAAAACATTTAACATACCTCGTTTCTCTGGAATTGTTGGCAATGTACTGTTCAGAAATTCTTACATGGTGGGACGGGATTTCTTCACTGATTCAGAGGTTGGCAGTTCAATTCCCGCTTTCAATGTGAAACATCATTGCTAGAGTGGTCACAGCCCACACTCTGGCAGTACAATTCCAGCTCCCACGTTGTATCCTTGGGCAATACATTTAAGACACCTAGCCCCCTTTTTGTCTACGTACGCAAAGGTGGTAAATAAATAAAATAAATAAACTATAATTTACTAAATGTATTTGAACACATTACATTTTTTTCAGGTATTTGGTCTATTACACACAGATTTTGGTAAATTAACTTCCCCAGTCAAAAAATGGGAATGTCACTATTACAAGCAGCAAATTTAAATTTTTAAAACATTGTAAGAACACATAATTTTTTTATATGACAAAAAAAAAAATTACTCCTGTGCCTGTTGGTAATAATGCCAAGTTTTTTTTTGGAAAAGACGTAAACTTTTACTTTGACTTGTTAGAGCTTGAAGCAGTGTCTGAACCTCAGTACTTTGCTATGCTTGCCCATGAGATTACACATTTTTATTTTTCCACACAAAAAAATCTGGTTGTACAAACACCACGCTGTTTCCTAAATGATAACATTGTATCCTCTTGTGTCAAACCTATTTTAATGTGATCTAATCCAGCCTAGATCTTTTGGCCTTTTCCATGACAACCACAGATAAAACACACATGCCTTAAGGGAAAAAGCCTCCAAAAAAGTAAAAAGATTGAATTTGTAGCAAATAAATTTTAGTCCTCCTGTGTCTATTTTACATGTGAGCAGAAAGCGAATAGATTGTAGAGGTATACAAGAGAGTGGATTCTTATAAACATGTTTTGTAATAGCACAGCATTGTATTTGCCCACTCCTCTCCCACACATGTTCATCACCACCAACATTGTTGCAACTCAAGGAGGAAAAAAAACGTTAAAGTTGTAATTATGTGTTTAACAAAATATGGAATTCTCCTTCTTGAATTTGCGGCATGAACAATATGGTTTTCATTCATTTACTCCATTCTATCAGCAAGGCTCAGAGCCCCTCTGACAACATAATTACATTGCTTCATTGTGTTCGGATTTTGAGCTCTATATATATTTATTGTACTTGTAACATACATTAAGTATTGCAACAATAAATGTAAAAAATAGCATTCTCTTCACAGTACACATTTTGTAAAACATTAGAAAACACAGATGCATTGTTTTTCCAATCCAAATTTTGATATATACACAGCCTTAACATACAATATATTGTGCATGGTGTGACATACATAAATGAAAGCATGACAACTTCTGGCATTAATGTGTAATGAAGGAAAGAATAATCTTTTCTGTGCAGTTCAAATGGCATCCAAAATTAGTGCTGTCCCCATTGACCACCATTCATATTTAATCTGAAGTGGGCTTCCGTGAGATCCCTCCAAAGGGGCGTGTCCTCTGCTCCTCGCTCGCTCAGCCCTGTGTAGTAGATGCAGAGTGGCAGTGGGGATGGCGCCTGCACCCCTCTCTCTCTCCTCCCCTCCCTTCCTCTCTCCTCTCGTAACGCTCTCCTCTTCATCGCCCTGTAATTTCAGTCTTCATACATTTTATTTTGTTCTCTAGTGAAGCGGGACTACTTCTATTTTTGTCATGTATCCCTCCTATTGCTGCTGAGGGGGTCTTCTCGGCTCCCCCTCTTTCTTCAAATATCCTGGTCTAATTCTGGTGTCCTAACCCGAGGATAATGTTTTATTTTCAGTTGGTGATCATGGCTGGGACGGTTCTACTGGCTTACTACTTTGAGTACACCGACACCTTCCCAGTGCATATCCAGGGCTTTTTCTGCTACGATAAGAGCTTCTCCAAACCTTACCCCGGCCCAGACAACACCAGCAAGATCCCCCCTGTGCTCATCTACTCCCTGGTCACGGCCATCCCAGCGCTCACGGTAAGATGCGCTCAGCAAATGTTTCTTTTCCAGTGTCGTCAGTGTTCTGTTCGGCGTAGTTTATGAGTTTTCAGCATTTTTTGGGACCGAGATATTAGGGAGCTCATGCATGCAGAAATTAATTTGGAATTGTGAATGTGTAGAGAGCAGTGTTGGACCCTGAGCACCTTCTCAAAGCAAGTGCAAAGTTAAAGAAATGTTTTGAACTTCTTACACATGATTTTTCAATAAAGGTGCTATTTAATAGAATTATGTTTGTCTTAAAGTGTGAAAAAGTGTATCATTATTATCATAAGTCATGATATGACATTATTTACTTGAAACCTGCATATACAATTCACATAAGAACATAATAATACAGCCTCTAATACAACATGCATGGCGTGAAAAGGGGATGGATGGACATTTCCATTCCCCTCCCACATTTATAAATGCAATTTATCTGGTTTAACAGTTTCTGTTCATGCTTTATATAACTGTTTTAATTGCATCATTTTTGTTGCTTTAAATGATGCTTAGGCTAGTATTTTTGTTATTTCCCATGATCACTTCAAATCGTGTAGCTATGCTATCAACAATTTCAGTGTTAGTTTTATAGCAAACTATATTTTTTGCTCAGTCAATGCCCACATTCTATCTGTCTTAATTTAATTGCGAAATATTGTCTAACTATTTAGATATTTATTTATTTATTTTTTTATCATGGAATGACCATTTACCTTAAAATACAGTAACAATTTTGTGACAGTAGACTTGAATGAAAGTACTCCACATGGCAATATTGTCTGTGGAGGAAAGTCATAAATGAAACTGCCTCCAGAGATAAGAGGAAGGAGAGGCGGGTCATTAGAGGCAGAGACAGAGGAGCAGCCAAACAATAGCAGCCTCACAATGAGCTAAAGTTGGAGCTGAGGCACAGTGATAATGACAGCCAGCAAATGCCGTCTGAGAATGAAAAACTCCAGATCAGAGGTGAGAAAGAGGCACAGCTCAACACAAAAGCGCCATACTTTGGAGGAGGGCATGAACATGTGCTGCTATCTGTGAGAGGAGAGGGAGCTGCCAGGCCTCCAGTGAGACAGAAGCAGTGAGCGTGAAATACACAACACCTGGCTTTGACTCTGAGTACAGGCATCCTGAACAGCTTACATCCCCAATGGAGATCCAAAACAGGGCAAAACCAGCCTACAAGCACAAAACACAACTGTAATCTGTGCAGATTATAGAACCATGGTGCAAAAAACCTACAGATGTACGTTTTCTGTATTCACTATCATTCACTATGTGAATGAGTCTGAGGTGAAGAAGTAAGGAATATAGGCTTGGGATTTAAAAAATGGTAATAATTCAAAACTCTAGACTCTGCCCCCAAAAGAATATTTTATTTTAAGAGTATTCACTATCATGGTTTGATTGAGTACCTTTATGTCTGACTTTTGGCCTATTTCACATTAATATTTGTTCTCTGTCCAATCGTGTATCCAAGTGGAATTTGATCCTTTAAAAAGATTAAACTGGGGAGTACAATTGACCAAAGATTAGGGTTTATTTTTGCTTATTAATGTAGATGTTTTTGTCTTGAAGCTAAACGCTAATGTTCTTGTCTTCTATACTTTTTCTATTTCAACAAACTCACAACTGATTGCACCAAGAGGCTGGAACGGGAATATTTGGAGTAAAACCAGAACTACTGAATTTGAGATGAATTGCCATTTTTTGACAACATTGTGATTCGATTTGCGATTTATGTTTTAATGATTCTTTTTTAAGTTTGTAGTTCATGCATCTTGAAGAATTGCCAAGACTGAAATATAAACTTAAAAACTAACACAAGAATGACATTTTAGAACTTGGTTGTACAGATCTAAATTACATTATACATTATACAAAATACATTTTTGTATACATAATTTAAGCTTTTGTTGTTTGTGGTAGAAATGATGGTACTTCAAAAATTGTAGCCTTTGCTATTTGCAATTTGGAAATGTATTCATTTAAATAGCATAAAGAGCCTAACTTGCTGCCAGTTACATCCCTCTGTAACTCGCTGTGGGCTGCATACTCCTTACATTTCTGTTTATTTTAATGTGACTTTGTGGAAACCCCATAGAAAATATGGATCTATGTGGAAGTGGTGCAGTGAAGAACACTCTGGGACACTGATGTGCACAGAGCCACTTGAAGGCTCATTGTCCACTGAGTTCTGTTTAACCAGTGTTGTTGGTTTAGTGGCACGGTAAGTGGCTAGCACTCATGCTTCAGAGCAAGAAGGTTCGGGGTTCAATCTCCATGTCACCCGGTCTGTGTGGAGTTTGCATGTTCTTTGCATGATATAGAAACTGTTACTATTTGTAGTTATCCCAGCCCTAGTCTCACTCTTCACCTCACCTTTCTGTCTCTGTGGATAAAAAGGCAGAGGAGGTAAAAGGGGGACAGAGGCCTTGTGTGACTCACACTGGACTCTTCATGTTGAACTAATTACAGCTCACAGACTCATATTGGTGTTGACAGCAGGTCACTTTAAACCCCTCAATGTTATTAAGAGGAAAGGTTATTAGAATGCTTTACACACATCCAGACAACACCACAGTCTAGTTCCTGCCGCGCTGCATAATGTGAACTGTGGGTATATTACACACAAGTGTTCTGGGTCACAACACATTAATGAAACGGCTGCTTTGCCCTAACTTGCACTGACAGAGGCCGCAGAGAGGAAGAGGACACAGAGAGGAAGAGGACACAGAGAGGAAGAGGACACAGAGAGGAACTGGACACAGAGAGGAAGAGGGAACAGAGAGGAAGAGGACACAGAGGAAGAGGGCACAGAGAGGAAGAGGGCACAGAGGAACTGGGCACAGAGGAAGAGGAAACAGAGAGGAAGAGGGTGCAGGACACGTAAGTCAGAGCAGCCACAGCTGCACCAAGGACCTGCTCTCAGCATTCGCAGCTCTTTGTTTGTTTACTGTCTGTGGATCTGTTTCCTGCAGCTCACTAATACAAAAAACTGCTCTGACCTTTATAGGGTTTTAGGGAAGAACTTTATGTCCATCATTGACTTCTGTTGCTAAGCAACACACTATTCAACTGTCTTATTATTTGAAGATGGCAATTACATATGCAGAGCAATCAACAGCCAGCAAATAAATGGTATACAGGGGGAGGCTCCCATCTGAATCACTGAATCTAGACAGCAGTTTATTGGTCAGGTTCCAGCGCTCTGTAGTCCAAAAGAGAGCCCTTGGAGCACTGACAGCTCCCAGGGTGGGGCAAAAAAACTAATTAAACCCATCAATCACTTCCTGTTTTAGGGGCTCTCTACTAAAACTAGAACCTGGTCTGGTCTCATGGGCCAGAGCTCATGAAGACTGTCTGTTACTTCCCTGTTACTCTTCAAACAAATGCAATGGCTAAATTGGGAAAGATAGAAAGGGCACATTTCCACTGGACCATGTGGACATCAGGGGTTTTAGCCCAGTGAGAACTTTTCTTTCTTTTCTTTTCTTCCTTTCTGCTTAATGCTTGGGAGCAGGAGGACCTTGGCATGAGAACTTCACCATTATTTTCATTTTAGGCAGTGTTTAGGCTTGAATTCATTTTTCTCTCTTGTTCACTCAAATTGTCCGTAAAAAAGATAAAAAAGCCTCTTTCATTCAATGTATCTCATGGAAGAGACCTTTATTATAACAGATCCTAACAAATGATCTCAAACCACAGTTCTGTTTGTGTGCGGGTGATGTTTTGTGTGGAAGTGCAGTGCTCTTACAGTGATGCCCTCCCAGCCCTCTGAGGTTTGAGCTGTGACGCTGGGATATTCACAGACGCCCAATAGAAAAGCCTCACCTTCATGCTCAAGTGCACTCTGTCTGTCTCTGTTAGATGTCTGCCTCTTTGTCTTCTCTTCTACCTCACTTCACTTGAAGGTTCCTAAACAGGCAGGAGTACACAGGTAAACAGTTTGGGCCTCGGTGCTGCTAACTCAAGTTAATGAGGCGGATGGTGGGAAAGGCTCATGGGGTATGCTGTCAGAGGCTGGCTTTATTCTCATTTCATTACTTCTGTCCAACCTAACCTGCCCCAAAACCTAAATACAATAGCCTAGTATATTCAGAACAAATCATTAATAGATTATGTAGACTCTGCTCTTAGAGTTTATACCAATGGGGCTGTCGTGGTCTTTAGAATGGATAAATCATTTTGTGAGAGAGAAATGTGTTTGCATGTTCTTTTGAGTTTTGTTGGGTTTTGCTTGTGTGTTGAGAGAATTCGAGGTAGAAGAGATAGTGTCATCCAATACTCAGCACAAACGCCCTGTAACCATGTGCCAATTTATTTCCTTTTGAACAAACTCCTGAATGTAATATACAGTACTTACTTTTGTCATAAGAGCACAGCATCCATACACCCATCTCATCTTGTGTCAGGAATCCTTTGCACCCATAATGTTTTTATTTGAAGTAAAAATCAGAGCTGTGCCTAATCACTATCAAAAAGAGGGATCACAGTATCAAATTCTAATGCTACAATATGTGTGAGAAGAACGATCACAATGTAACAATTATTTATCAATATTCTCATGATTATTATATTTTCTGGTTATATTGTGACCCAAACAATAATTTTCACTGGCTGCGCAAATAATCACATCCCTACTATAAATGATATGGAACCAATAAGTTATGCATGATTGTACTAAAGATTTGTTCTCAGAGTCATGCTGTGATACACCGATTAGAAACTGATAGGAATCTTTAGTGCATATATTAGAAAACACAGTTTTATCTGAAGCGTGGACTTTATCCCCTCAAACATCAGCAATGATACAAGAAAAATCTTTTCTCATATTCCCAATTCCAGCGATTCATATCTAGTCCCAGTTGAACTTCTCTTTAATAATCACATCTTAAGAAACTATGAAAAGAAAACTTAAAGATTATTTTTAATGTGTAGTAAAGCAATATATACTTTTGTGTCGGGCTATTTTTAACAGCCTGTATATAGGTTTGAACTTGCACAAGTCGTCTACCAGCTTAATTAATCAAGTAAATGTGAAACTAGTACATATACAGCATTGATGTTGATCGGTCTAAGTTTTGCATTACAAACTTTATTCTTGCTCAAGATGTAAAGTTTAAAACGTATATCCACTTGCTTAAAGTTGAATAATAATAGACAGACACACAGCAGGGTGGTAGAAACAAAGCTGGAGCACGCTGTCCCACTGATTCTTGCTTCTAAGGATCTGGAACGTGTCAGGTTCAGAAAAAAGGAGCATGACATTGTATTGGATATATTTGGAAGAGGGAAGACAAAGACTGACTAACCTACTTATTTGCTTTGGCACAAAAGATCTATAAAGAGTGAGTGAGAAACACAAGAAGAATGAAATGAATTGATTTTCTAGCAAAGGGTTGTTTTATTTGACTTTGACCTATAGTTTATATTTTATTTATTAAATATGGGGCAGTGTACATTAAACAACATGTACAGTACAGCATGTAAATGTGCCAGAATTAACCATGCAGGCACATTTTTATAGGTTTATAAGCACTGGTCTCATTCAAAGCTGTTGCTGCAATATCTATAGTGGAAAGACAAATCAAAGGATGTGCATTGTACACTTGTAGTTGAACGTAGAGATATTGAACATGCTAAAATTAACATTTCTTCCATTATTATTCTGCCATTTCAACTATTGACCCACCACAATGTCAAAGCCAATTCTTGTCTGATCTCGAAAGCTAAGCATGGGGGATACCAGCTGCCACAGTAGGGTAGTAGTTGCTTTCATGCAAACTTGCAAATTGTCATTGAACCCTTAAGCAAGACACTTCCTCCAAATGGTCAAGTATGATTGTTGGTGGTCATCCAATAGTGCAGCTTGGCAGCCTTGCTTCATTTTTGGCTTACCACCGAGTATGAAGTGAATAATGCACAAAAGT
>KN489406.1:66811-79925 GCA_000787155.1 Scartelaos histophorus
TTCCCTACAGTATTCCATTTTCATTGCATCTATTGGTTACTACTCTGCCTGCGTTTAAATTTTTTTTTTCATGTTACTAATTTTCTTTGTGTTAAATTTGTTTTAAATGTATGTTTTTGTCCATCTCTGTTACTAAATCCACACCATATTTCTCTTTCTCAGTGTGAGCTCTGTCGGTCGGTTGCCTTGTATATTTTTAGCCCTGTCCATATGGTCTGATACTCATGTCCGTTCAGTGCAGTTCAGAAGCAGACGCACGGGTGAGGACCA
The DNA here is from genome assembly GCA_000787155.1 of Scartelaos histophorus. Taxonomy (NCBI): domain Eukaryota; kingdom Metazoa; phylum Chordata; class Actinopteri; order Gobiiformes; family Gobiidae; genus Scartelaos; species Scartelaos histophorus. Next base: position 67,082 of record KN489406.1, read on the forward strand.
CTGGATCTGCTGCTGATGCCCTCAGACAGGTGCAGACTGAGTACATACAGAAGTGTGCAGATGGCAGACACGCTCAGGGTTGACTTGACGGCTAATTGGATGCTACTGGCAGCTCCACACTTTGTATCTGACACATGAATAAGTTCTCAAATTTCAGCAAAGGTGTGGAAAAAGCAACAGGAGATTTGAGTGATTGTTTTGATGTTGTAGAAATTCTTTTGAAAACAGTCAGTCAGCTTTACAAGTGAATGTATTTATACAACACATCTGATAGTAGAAATGTAAGAAGAAAGAAGAATTACATTCAGGACTCTTTACAATATTATGTAATATGGCTCCTTTACTCCCACCATGTTGGTAATTTGTACCATCTTATTATATTATGTAGTTAGAATCATAATCATGATTGAATATTGCATTCAACAAGAGAAAAATACAGCTAGATCTTTGATTTTCAATTTCAATGTGTTTGAGGAAATATATATAAATGTATATCTGCTATACATATATATCTATGTATAACTGCTGTGTTAGCATGCCAGTTGTTGTTAACCTTATCATTGAAACAAAGCTCCTCTTTAATCTCTAAAAATATCTTATAAATTCCCATGAAGAATCATGCTCTGAATTCATAAGGGAAGTGAGAAATAACTCCACTTAAGTAACCACTGTAAACCATTTAACATTTAAAAAAAAATTTAAAAATCATAATCATCATAATTTACCAACACCCAGATACAAACACCTTCACGCTCATTTACATAGAAAATTCAAATGTACTTGGTTAGAAATGCCCTCTGAGCTTCCATATATGACCAATATGGGTTTGGGTGATCGAGGATGTCAGTGCGTCTACAGACTACCACTGTTTAACAGCTTCAGCAGCGATTTCAAATGTACAAACTCAGTATATTTAAGTCAGAAACATATTGAAATAAGAGGCTGCTTTCAACTTATTTATTACACTTTCTTGATCGCAGACCCGCGGTAAATAGTGAGGGAGGGGTACCAGGGCAGGGTAGCATGAGAGTGAGCTCTGGTCATGGGGCTTCAGGGGGGTGATGGGGGTGTTGAGTCCAGCGCGGTGAGCAGACCCGGGGCTGTAATAGAGGCTCATATAGAGAGAACTGGGACTGGGACAGGCTGAGGCTCACCACAGCCTGCATAGAGTTAGACCCAATAGACCACATGCTCTGTGAAATGTTATTGGGTCATATAGTATTATGTTTATAGGAAATAACTTAAGAAAATATATAAAAATACAAAAATTGAGGAATTAAAAAAAAAAATTGCATTATCAGAGTAATAATATTCCTGGCTGTTGGTAGGATTTGTTCTTCCAAAAGAACATTTTCAGTTAAGAAAAAGTTTTGTGAATGCCAAAAATGCTTGTAACAAGGCCCCAAGTACAAACTTAATAAACATTTCATATATGAGGGCCAATGATTCCAGTGGCGGTTGCATTATTATTACAAACTCCACAACCACTTAAGTGAAGCACCTTGCCCAATGCAGTGTTCAGGAGCACTTGTCCAAAACTGAACTACTACCATTATTCCACTCTTTGGGCTTTACACCATCCCTGTGCACATCACATCTCCATGGAAACTGCAGCCATAAGCTCACTTAATTGCCTGCTAAATGTTTGTTCACAGGTTTAGCAGGCCCTAAACCAGCGTTGTGAAGTAATAGCAGTAGAAATTTAACACGTGCTTTAGGCCTGAGATGGCGGCTCTGATCCCCAGTGGGGTTTGGGTGTTACTAATGGGAGAAAGCAGTGGAGTGAGCACGTACTCCACAAAACTACAGCACAGACTGGCCCCTGGGTCATATTAAAGCATTTAAGCAGTGCACCATGACCAAAGGCTTTAGAGCTATATATACACAAGCACATGAGTAAAAGAATTAATAATGCAATGGATGAGGGGGGATGCATTTTAATATAATATAAACAACTTGAGTAGGAAGCAAATTAGGACTGGTGAGATAAAGTTGTCTTAAGATGGTGTTGAGACCCTTGGTGATGAAGGAGAGATGCTGTTCTACTGAGGTGGTGATGGAGGGGAGAAGTGGCAATATTATTTGTACAACCTGTAGAGGTGAAGGGCAGGTGAAACTGGCTTTGTACTTGTTAGCTCGCTGAAGATTGGGTTTGTACTTGGACGAGCAGAAATTGATTTTATTTTAGTTGATAATGATTACTTACAATTATCCAAAAATCCTTATCACTGTCTAATACCTCTAGTATGTGATACTATATAAAATGAAGCTAATGTGGCATAAATATAAATATAAAAACTGAGGTTTACATTTTGGAGTATAAATGTAATTTAAATGACTTGGTTTCTGTTACTTTTCTTAGTTCTCACGATCATACTGGAATAATACATGTAATATATAAAACATGGCTGACTGAGCAAATAATTTTGACATCCTTAATTGAAACCAACCAGAAATACCTTCAAACAACTTAATTCTTATAAACTTGTGGAAAAACTACCCTAGAATCAAGGACTCGGCTCAGAGGAACTCCAGGAGTCACACTCAAAGGAACCCCAGAGTTGATCGAAACTGTGAAGTGGTACATCAGGTGTGGAGGCCCTCAGTGTCTGTCTGATTTTTCTACACCTTTCGTCTGTCACTGTTTGTTATTCATCATGACACTTTCTTCTTTTAAGTCTTTTGAAGTACTTTTGAAGCCCCTCGAACAGCTGCAGTCCATTAAGAACCCAGGGGAGATGAGGAACTCAAATCTATGAGGAGAACAATTACCCTCCCTGTGCTACAGGAGCATTTCACTGCTTTCTCTCATTCAAAATCTCTGTGACTCTCGCTGTCTGAATGATTAAGGTGCATTAGGTGTGCTTTTGCCACTCAGCTCATTAGTGATAAATAAGAAGTTGTGAGTGAAGATATGCACAGGAGATGGACCACCTCCGGAGCTCCAGCTAATTCTCTGTCATTTATCATCTGCCATATATCTCTAGTACTGGAATTGTTGTAATCAGTTTTGCAATACGTTCTACCATGAAGAAAAACAGAATAATTTACTCTTTCACATGCATTTTGAGTTGAACAAGTTCATTTTAAACGTCTGCAGACGTCCAAACCTATTCCTCCCTTTCATAACTCTCTAGCTCTCTACCCTTATTATTCACTGTAATGAGTTTATAAGAGCATTTCTCAACTCAGAGGAATCAAAGCAGGGAAATTTCTGTTACACTACTAACCACGACCACCTTGCCAGAATCACTCCAACTCACTTCCTGGTTCATGGATGATAAATATGGGTTATAAGTACATACAGATGGCACACAGCAGCCTTATTTTGAACCCAAAGGCTGCCCTCGCAATATATTTGTACAGGGAGGGAGTAAAGTACTGTATATTTTACTTTACATTTTGCATCAACTAAGCTCAAAACTAAGCCACCCAAAAACAGCCTAAAAGTGATTCAGTAATTGCCTTTATTGTCTGCTACTGCTAATGACCAAGTACTGTTACTTGAAACTGAGTCGGTTCACATTAACATCATATACATTCTGCTTTGTGCTGCTTTTTAAATTTGAAAGAATATTTAAGACTTTTCAGACAGCTGCTTCAGGGCTTACATTTTACATCACATTTTGTCTTTAAGCCTCTTCATGTGTTGAGCTAAACTATTTTAAAGCCTTTGGGATTACTGGATTATGCTGTCTTGTGTCACTTTCAAGCATACAGAAATGTGATGATTTCTGCTGATATTTCACTGTTAGTAATGAATTGAAGCAGCAAGGGAGTTAGTCCTTGTCATTCAGAGGTTAGAGGTTCAATTCCAGCTCTGCTAGTCAAAGATAACTTTCTGTCTTTGGGCAAAAGGGTTAACCCACCTTTTAGCATTACCTTATGATTTTGTGCAATAGGATGAAAGGTCTCTAGAATGTCTTTCTCAAAAATGAACAGATGCATTGAATCCTGAAACTAAAATGAACCAAAACTGAACTTGAACGATACTCATCTTCAAAAGAACATTTTAGGACTTGCATTGGAACGTTGATTTTCTTTCTTTAAAGATCTGGACTAGTTCTTGGCCATATGTTAATATAAAATAATGCAATTAATAGGCAAAAATATTATTTTCACCACTTTCTTGCATTGGAAATTGCACTGAAAGTCACAAGGGCCAAAGTTTAGCTCAGGGCCCTAAAGCACTGATGCTTTGAAATTAGTGACATCAAATTTAATGTTGGTGGTGCATGTTTAATGCCATAGTTTGTTTTATCTCATTCGTAAAGGATTTCCCCAGTGGGTTAAATGTGACCACTGAATACAATCTTTTCATTTTTTACCATTTTCAGCAGTGTGTTGTTTTATTTTTCAAACAAAATCACGCAACCCTATTATCTAATGTTAAAAATTATGTTATTTGGTCTTAAAAGAGTGTTTTACCATTACCATCAAAATCCTGATACCACAGTGATAATGGTAAAACCACAAGTATAGATATTGAGTTTTGAGCCTGAGCCTGGACATTTTTTATATTTGTTTTAAGTGGATCTCTTCTCATTCTTGCTTTTATGCTGTTTGTTCAGATCCTGGCTGGAGAACTCTGTGTCTTCTTCACTAAAGCAGAAGGGACTCAGGAGAAGACCATTGTAACTGCCGACTGCTGCTACTTTAACCCCCTCCTCCGGCGCATCATCCGCTTCCTAGGTGAATAACACATTTTAAAGTGCACTGTATTGCTATAGACAATATCACAACAAATGTTAAAATTGAACCCCCAGTTCTTAAGAGTTTATGTTACGAATGTCACTTGGTTTATTTGAGACACTGATAATTAGATGTTAACAGCACAATCTCAGAGCAGAGATATTGTGATGTGAAAATTAAATAGCTGACAATTTTGCATAAAAACATGAGGTGAAGATATCTGTCGCAGCTTCACACTTGCGCTAATAATAAGAATGTGTTGAGATTTTTTTTTTTTCAAGTTGCGTTACTAAAAGTACTTTTGCATGTTCTGACACATTGTGCTGGAATCTCATCCAGGCGTCTATGCTTTTGGACTCTTCACCACCACCATCTTCGCCAACGCGGGTCAAGTGGTAACAGGAAACCAGACCCCTCACTTCCTGTCCGCATGCCGGCCCAACTACACAGCCCTGGGTTGCCAGTCAACATTACAGTACATCACAGAGCGCCGCGCCTGCACTGGCAACCCGCTCATTGTTATGTCTGCTCGAAAGTCCTTCCCCTCCAAAGACGCTGCCCTCAGTGTCTACTCCGCCGTGTATACAGTGGTGAGTCCAGTGCGTTTGGTTATGGGAGCTCATGTAGGGCTTTCTGGCTCCAAAAATAAAAAATCCTATGCATTTTCCCTGTAGACTAAAAAAAGTAAGAGTTTAAAGGCATGAGGATAGTTGGCTAAGGTAACTAATTATCATAGCAAAAAGTTGCCAGTGGATTACCCCCCATTAACCCAATGAACTTTTGTACACCAAGGGATGTGGACATGAATGAATCGTTTTATCAAATAGGGGAAAATATGTAAAATAATACGGAAAGTTTTTATTTTTCAGGCTTGATTGAATATAAAAAATACAAAATAATAATGTTTGGGTGGACATGTTTTATGACTCTTTCAGAAAAGATCAACAAATAAAAAAAATGAATGTACTGTATGCCTTTGGTTATCAAACAGCAATAGGCAAATTACATTGTTGCTATAATTTTATGCACATATCAAATAATATAAAGGAGATCTTAAATTAAAATAACAGCTTTAGTTAACTTTCTTTAAATTATGTGCTTCCTAATAAATTGGACTCTGTTGAAATTGTCTCTTTGTTCTGTAGATGTATGTAACCCTGGTATTCAAGACCAAAGGCACCCGGCTGACCAAGCCCACCATCAGCCTGACCCTGCTCTGCCTGGCCATGCTGGTGGGAGTGGTCCGAGTGGCAGAGTACCGCAACCACTGGGCCGATGTGCTGGCGGGATTCTTCACTGGGGCTGCCATTGCAGTTTTCCTGGTATAAATCTGGATTGATTCTATTTAAAAGAGCACATGCCTTCTATGAGCAATTTTGTTCTGGTTGGGTTAAATGTTCAGTATAACTTTCTTGCATATTCATATTCAGTGTGTGAATTTCCAAATGTTAAAAGTTTATGAATCTGTAAGACAATACAATAGCCTTTACTTCCAAATCGTACAATGGTTCGTTATTTTTATTTCCCCTTTTCCTCTAGCCGTATATCCACAGGTATCACCATCTGCTTTTGAAGTACTTGTGGGTACTTTGGTTAAAATATATTGCACACTCTTAGCTGTCATATTGCAGAGCTTTTAAATCATTCCATTTGAGCTGCTTTATGATACAAAAATGTTGGTTTGTAAAAGTTAGTAGCAATGCCCAGTTATGACTTCCGTAGTAAAGTGGAATACGGATATTAGTATTTAGTTATCGTCCATTATTGTAGCATTGTTATTCACTGTCATTCAGTGACAAGTTCTAAGAAATTGTCAGCTGACTACAAAAATTCTAGACAGATGCATCCATGATTCTGTTCTGTCCTCTTGATAATTCTTGAACTCTATATTCTTTCCATGTCTTTTTTGTAGGTGACATGTGTTATAAACAACTTCCAGCGCCTGCAGGCCACCGGGCCTCCTGTCCGACCCCAGCGGCCTGACTCCATGTTGGGGGTTCCCATGGTGACACTGCCCTGTGTGGAGAGTCCTCTTGAAAAGTTAAGTGGTCCTCAGGTAAGGGCTGGGCGGGTAAGATGCAGAATACTTATGTAGTTAACATGTGTTTTTGTCTCCCACACGGTCACACCCCAAAGCATGAATCCTCCTGAACTCCAAACTACACATGAATCCTTGTGTCATAAAATGTTTACACAAATAGTTCTTGGTCTGTTCTGGATGGATCTGAATATTTGCGTAAACTATGATGTCACACTGAGTTGGAGTAAACACATGAGTCTAGGCTTAGTTAGTTTTACGTCTCTTGGCAATATATTGATACAGCAGTCCACGATATCGATACTGTATTATCACATTAAACAATATGATATACTGTATCACTATTTTGGTATTTTTGCACACCTCTATTACAAAGAAAAAATATGCACCTCCACCAAAACCCCTTTACCCACTGTTAAAGAATAAACTGTAGCCACCTGAGAGTTGGAGATCTAACACAGGAGGCATATTTACCATCAGCACAGGACCCAGCAGTCGTAGACATAAACCCTTAAGACATTGTGATAGCGTTGTTCATTCAAGTATAGTCCAGTCCAGTCTGGCAGTCCTTCCACTGTAGGCAGTATTAAGACTTCTGATGACGTAGGCCAATCAATGAGCTGGCAGTGTGGGGTTGGCACTAAACAGAAAGGCAGTTTCACCTGCTTTTACCTTAGTTTGATGAAACACGAGAAGAATTCAAATGAATGGGGCAACTTTACAACACTTTAGCACTTTTGCATAAAGAGTATTTTCCTGCATAGGCAGATTGATAAGACTAACTTTTGCTCATGTTTGGCTTTTTGTAATTAATAGTTGCTGGCATTGGAAAAAAACAAGCTTTTCTTTTGATCAAAGGCTTACATATCAATCTCACATTGCTATAGCACTCATTTCACCAAGTGAGGAAAATGAATTAAATGTACTATTTCCTCCAAAGTGAAGGACCAATCAGGACCTCATTATGGTAAACAAATGGAAACCAATGTGTTGAAAGGAGCTGTGCAATTTATATAATTTAATCAAATTGTGGACCTGGATATGCATATGGATTGGAACCTTTTAGTTAAATGGCAAATTGTTTAAAAATAAATACAGTATCATTAAAAAACATAGATCAATACAAGAAAAAAAGTCTTGTCATATGTAGCAATATAACAAGGGGTAAGTAGAGTGGCATTCAAATCAGACCAGATTCTGTGTTGAGCGTAACGTATTGAATTGTTGTATATTTGTTCATTTTGTCTCCGAATGAAACTCAGCACAGATGTCCCTCAGCATGACTTTATTTGTCAAAGCTTATAAGTATTCTTATAAGTATTTGTAGCTACATAAAAGTACCAACCGGAGTTTAACTGTACACAGGTGTGTTAGCGTCTTGTGCCGTGTCTGTCGCTAACCCTCTCCTGACGCTTCTTTTCCTCTGTCCTACTCCCTCTCTCCTCTCTGCAGCATCCCACCCTGTCCACTTCGTCCCCCGCTTACAACACCTACGTCCAGCCATTTTAACCTCTGATTCCCATGGCCCCCTCTGACCCTCACCTCTCCGTCCTCTGTTGCCTTATTTCCGTTCCGTCCTGTTTGTTTCATTTTTTTTCTCTCTATTTCCACCCCATTCCAGTGCATTGCTCTTGATTATTCTTCTTTTCTTTACTTCTCTCCTCTCTCCTCCGCCACTTCCTGTCTCTCCTGCAGACTCCGCGGGGCTCTGCGTTCAGCGAGATCACATGACCATCAGCCCTATCGGTTCCCCGGCAGCCTCGGTGTCTGCACACAGGCTCGCTCCACCTCCAGCGCAGCCTAGACCAGCCGACTCATGGGGCACAGCCCACGCTGCACCGCTCTTACTCCACTCAGGTCTAGAGCACTTGTGCCGGGAACCGATAGGAGAACTGTAGACTCTCTTTACAGAAGAAACTCATTTTGAACATGCAATTTGTGCTTTATAAGTTATTTTTTATATGAACTCAATTACTGGACAAATATTTGTATCGTGGAACAGAGTGAGTGTTTGGAAGACTACATGGAGAGAGGACTCATTGTGGACAACAAAGAACAGGTTTGGACTGAGGTTTTCTGAGCTGCAGGGATCAAAAGGACAGACTGCTGCCGAGGGTAAATCGTGCAACAAACCTCTGTCTGATTCCACGGTCTGACATATCATTCATCATTTACTAAGTATTAGAAAGGCACTTTTCTTTCTTTTTTGTCTTTTAAGTGCAAAACCATATTTATTTATTATTTAAAATTAGAAGCACATTTCAAGCTATGAAGCTGCTAACAAGCTTTCACACCTCCATGTACTGAAAGCTCAGAGCTCCTCCGAGCAAGTCCTCCTCAGAGGGAAAGGGCACAACAAACTCAGACATACTTATATAAAGCTGTTGCTGATGATGTGACTGTTTGAAATGATTCCAAATTAGATTTGTTTACGTATACAGTCAAGTTTACTCATTAGTGTGACCTTAACACTGATACAGTTGAATAAAAGTAGATAAAACACAGCGTTTAAAATTATGTTTAGTTGGGCCAGACAATCAAGCAACATGTCTCTGGCTGAGATGATAAAAAAGGGTTTTTCTACACTGTTTAAAGGTGCACTATGTCATTTCTAAGGCTGAGGGTTCACTACTTTCTTGTCTCCATGGAGAAGGTGTTTTTTTGCATGAAATGTTCCCCGTTAGGGCCACATCTGCCTTGCATTTATTAAATTACAGTTGTAGGACAAAAACTTCAATATCCAATTACTTCAACACTATGAAATAATCAAGGCAAAGCTGTAACAAAAAGCAGGTGGCGGACTCTCCACCAGAACCTTTAAGAATGAAACCTGACCTAAGGCCTACTGCATAGTGGACAAAGTGATAATACTTTTGCATACAGGGCCCTACACTGACAGTGGCTTCTCTGATTTACTGTGTGTGATGTAGCAAAGTTGTGGGTGTGGTCAGTTTGGGGAGACCCATCTAACTCATGCTGTTCTGCAGCAGTGAACATATTTCTAGTTTTGGGGACCACTAGAGCAGTTAAGCAAAACAATAAGAGCATTTTTAACATTAGTCACAAATGTTAATTACTTTCCTTCAGTTCCTACTGTTCTTCAGCTTGATCCAGACTTGAACTCTCCAGAACATATTGAGAAGACTCCCCCGGAGAATGAAGCCTGTTTATTTATGGACGTGTACATATGGTGCAGATGCCAGGAGCGCTCCATGTGGCGTGACAGTTTTGCTGATTTTGATTTGCACACTCCCTTTACCCGACTCACTTCTGTCTCTGCCTGTGTGTAGTTTTGTGCACTGTGGAGTTAGGATATCAGCGCTAACATCATTGTGCTCCAAATTAGCCTGACACACACTCACAGACAGGGACCAGAGCACATGTATTTAAAACAAATGAAAGCACACGTGCACATCACTGCTCTGTCCCCTTTGCCCTGTTTTTACCCTCGTCTGTACATAATGAATTACTGTAAGTCTTTTGTATTGATTTGTGTGTTTTTTACTGACTTCACCAATGATTAGCACAGACATTTGGATATGTTTGAGAACTGTGAGTGAACTTGCCAAATTAAGGGCATTAAAGTCTAGACATCTCACTCTGTGCTTTCTTCAAATGCTCAGTTAACATGCAGTTTGTTTCTTTAATTCCTTTGCAATACTATAGGGTAAACGACTGCATTACTTGTTACAGCAGTTGTCAGTGGAGGCTGCGCGATGATCAAATCAATGATAAGTCATGTCAATATGAGATCTGATCAAAAAGACCAAATATTAAGCACTTGTTCAATTTGGCTATAGAGGTGTTTTGTAAGGTTTTACAATGTACAGGAACTGAAAATGTATGCACAATTTTTTTTTAATTATTTATATTTAAGGTTAACCTTTGTACATTAGCTATATCCATAGTCACAGGGAGCACTGGTCATCAGTTTGTGCTTAAGTAATGGTCTGTGCTCAGTTATGGTCTCCAGAGACAAAAGGAGAGGAAGAATCTTTAAGTTAAATTTGTGATGATTGAGTGAGTTTTATAACATATTCCATTAAATTTTCTTTTACTTGAGTGTTAACATCTTAAGTAAACCTTTAGATGTGCTCAGACAGACAGTGCTCTGTCTGAACTGACCTCAAGCTCCCAAGACTTTCTTAAGACGCAGTATAAGACCTGTCATTTCTTAAGTGAAGAATTCAATATCATTTAAATGAATCCCATATCTGATATAATGTCTACCAGTGTCTAACAAAGAATTGACCTTTCTTGCATTTTGATTCAAAGCAGCAGAAGTGCCAAGAATAATTCCACCAGTTCTGTGTTTGTTCATCTCATTGTTCACAGTGTGACTCCAATGTTAATGGGCTAAAAACCAGTAGAGAGCAGCAGCAGAGGGGGGCCGCGGAGAGGTCAGGGTATCCTCATTGGTACTAGCAGCACCTCCGTTGTGTTACTCCCTGTAAAGTCCTGTTTTAGCGGGAGAACAAACGCACTGCGGCTGACTGACGCGAGAATACAAAGCAGCACTCTCCTTCAGATCTCCACTCTGAGGAGACACGATTCCTTTGATCCGCGCCAAGCAAAAATCCCTCTGTTTTGTACAAAAACGTGTGATGAAAACAATAAATGGATTCTGCAATAAGAAAAGAGAGGTGTCGCGGAGCTGTTTATTTTGTCAAAATGTGGCATCTTGGTTTTGTGATTTTCAAGCACAACAAAAAAGGCCTATTACATTATTCACAGATTTCTTGAATTTATTTGAATAGTGATACTATGTTTTAGCTTCTGGGTAACCTCCAGATCTCGAGTTAGTTAGGATTATCCAACTGTTAATGTTTTGAATGATGTGGGAACCTTGTAGTGCCCACAAAGAGAAAACACTGACTTACATGAATCTATAGGTGCATTAGATCAACTTTTCTTTTCTGATGCAGCTGTCTGCTTGTTCCCATGGAGATTTCTTTTGTAATGTTGCACAGTTTTGTTAGAAACATCTACCACAATGCCAAGAACTTAAAATATATTATAATGCTATACTTTGGAACATACCGTGCAAAACATCTCCATCTTCCACAAGAAATGTTACACCATGCAACTTCAAGTACATATGTAAACTATACTGCCTGATTTTACAGTGGTTGGCTTGATTTCATACTCCAATAGATTTTTATTTGTGATCTGACTTATGTAATGGATCTTTAGAAAGGCCAAGTCCTGATACAGCAAAACTTAAGTCTAATTAATTACAAACACGGCTTCAGTCTTCATGAAGTTGTTTAGAAAAGGAACCTCTTTGTAATGGAATCCATGTTATTACGACACTGAGGTGGGTATGAAATCATTTTCTATAGAGCTGAGGTTCACATAAATAAAATGATCTATCCTCAACATAAAAATGTCTCACCCAAATAGTTTTCTATAGGATTTTGTGATGTCTGGATGAGCGCTCTTGACTCTTACAGCTCTGTACTGCCATCATGTGGATGACCCGTGCGCCTCACCTCGTATGGCTATGGATTAAACCTTATATTCGATAGGAAAGGACTACAATATCTTCAGATTATTTATATTGCATTTTAATAACTTCATAACCTAATTTGTTTAGAACCTTATTATACTTCAACTTCTGTGGAGACCAAAACACATCATGGAAAATAAACCAGGAATTGTCTTTATCCGTATTACGCGCTGTAATAATAAGCCATACTTCACTACATATTACAGATAGTGTTTTATTTCTAACCCAGCGTGCATTTGTAAGTAAATACCACTAGGTGTCACTGTACATCCTGGTCACTCGGATTTGCATTGCTTGGAAAGGGGCCTTGAGTTGGATTCCTCCTTTGTGCCATCTCCTATGAAGACATCTCCGCGCGTATTCCAAATGAATAGAACAATCAGGATAACTAATGAGCTCTTCTGCACCCGTGTCTGCTAATGAGCCCTAATACGATTTTATAGCGTCCCGACGTGATTCTCAGTCCCTGCTTTTGCTCCGCGGTGCAGCAGTGTTCCTTTTTAACTTTGAGGAATTTGCACTCGAAATTACATCCAAAAAGTGATCAAAGAAGTTGTATGCAAAGACTGACACTAATTGCAACCGGCTCGCTTCTCCAGGATTTT
>KN489407.1:1922-38845 GCA_000787155.1 Scartelaos histophorus
AAAACATCATTGCAGGCTATAGTATATGTGTAAAAGTATAAAATAGTTTAAAAATAGTTTAAGCTGGCTGAGCTTTCTTTCCGTTCCAGTTTTCTAGGCTGGTAGAAGTCAGATTGATAAGTGTAGCTCTGATTAGAGTTCAACACATCATCAGTCTGGGTTCTGTCACTGATCGCAATCGGGAGAAGTCAGAGCGTTCAGACGAATACTTCTGGATGATTGGGTGAAGCGCAGGGCAAGAAGATATGGCAAAGTTATTTTTCCCTTCATATTGGTTAGTCATACCTCAATTAAACCTTGTATTCCCGATCAGGTTTATTAGTTCTACAGTATTAGTTGTACTTTAGATTCTTATGCAGTTTTGCCACCTTCCTCAGAAGTGTCACATCATGTTCCTGTCATGTTACCCGGCACAGGAGGATGGATTCTTCTGATATTTGTGACATCACTAATTATTCATGTGGGTGGACCAATCACTGAGCATTACTGAGGTTTGTGTGGACCCAAAGGTGAAATGACCAAAACAACTTGGCGACACCGGCAGACGTACGTCAGCCTATTTTAGCGTCAGTGCAGATTATTTAGTGCATATAACGTACAGGGAGAAGTGCTTTATGTATCTGTGGACAGGGAAAATGTCTGCGCTTTTCACTCATTTGGATGTAACAAAAGTTTGATTCTTTGTCTCATTCTGCTCTTGTGATGTCTCAATCAGATTCAAATAATTATTATGATTTTCTGCCTTCTCCTGATCACTTTCACCTATTCTAGATTGAGAATGTGTAGAACTCACTTCAGGGTGACACACAGATAGATCTGGCATTAGACAGTATAGATCTGGTCATCTGATTTAACTTGAAGATGTCACTGGGATACAGTTCTGATCTGATCTGTATCCCATTTAATACTTTAAATTTGATTTTGTCTTATTAAATATACATCAAAATTGCATTCAGTAATAATTCCCTGAACATAAACTAAATATACTTTTAGTCAGAGCCATTTCAAGTCAAATGCCTTCATCCAAAGTCTGCACTCTGCTCCAAACCATTTGCTTTTTAAAGACTTGGCTGTTGACCTCTCCATTAAAAAGAACCAAGCTGATTATTGCTGATTAGAAACGGCGCTCAATTCCAAATTGAGCACAACACAGAGGCAGCAGAGAAATCAAACTTTTCAAACTTTTTTTTGAGTCCCCCCCATCTTAGTTGCTCCCCCTTCAGAGCGGTATGACATTACAATCAATCAATGCATTTCACTAGTAAAACACGCACCAGGTTTGTGTGATGCTTATAGTTTTATATCATACTTTTATATACTTGTTTTGTATACTTGTTGTGCAGGATGCTGTGTATTGTAAGATTGGGGTTGAGCTGGATAGGATCGCACTGCTAACTGTAAGGAGGGTTTGAATAGGGCCCAGGACAGATCGCTAAATGGCTCAAACCTGCACAGATGAACAAACTTGTAACATGGTAGACAGCTCAAAAAAGTAGATTTTGTTTAATACCCTCTCTGAACTTTTTCCTATACAGCTCAGTTGGAGTTGGTCTGTGTGTGCACTTCACTTTAGGCGTCCTCCCAAACCTCAGCGCTGTCCTGTGAATAGACTGTTCAACCAGTGGCTCCAGCCCAACACTGAACTCAAATCCACAATCCAGATAGGTGCTTAAAACTGAAGTGGCACAGCAACAGAACATTTTAAAGGGCCTAAATTTCACTATTGTCTGATTTATGTTACAATGTTTTAAATGCATTAAACGCTGCACACAAGGAGTTGTTTTGTTTCAATCACTGCAAATCCTGCACATTTAGTCTATTTTCTGAAATTGAAAACACTCTGTTCCACTTATTAAAGTCATGTGGTAATAAAAATGCTCCACTGTGTAACTCATGCACCTTCACAAAAAGCATTTGCATGACGTCACGATTTGGGTCGTCGCCATATTGGAGGACAAGCACCCTGGTAGCTAATTGTTAACAAAGGCCATTTTTCACCAGTTCTTCATGGGTTTCTTCTTATTAGACTTCTTTAAGGTATTTAACTTGATGTTTAATGGCGTTCCTTGTTCTAACTGATAGTGATGTACAGTATGTGTATTATATATGATTATTATTTCAGCACCTAATTCCATTCTCCCTTGTCTCATTTATTATTAAAACAAATCCAATGGCCAACTGTCTGATCACTTCAATAATTCATTACACTGACTATGACAAGTCTGATGACATGTATTTTTATCTGGATATTTTTATCTGAGTAAAGACTTACTTTGCCAGAAATAGGGTTTAGGGGTGGTACACCATAACATTTCGGACCCATCTGCTTATCAACTGGTCCCTGGAATAATTAGAATAAGTCCTTTGACGCCTTCATCTGTTCAGGGGGGTAAACAGGGCTGGGCGGAAATAATAAGTAGTTTATGATACTGTAGTACACATCAGGAAATGACTCTTGATTCTTGTCAAAAGATTTCTTGTCAACAGAATATGGGTCTAGGCCACCAATAAAAGAAAGCTTTGCCTCATACACGGTTTTATCTACCGCAGGAAGCGAGGCAACATAAGAACTATTGTCCTCCAAGATGGCAACGTAAACTAAAAACATGCTTACACGTAATGTCTATTGGTGATTTCTACTGCATAAAATGTAGGTCTTGAACTCTTGAAACTACCACCAGATGACATCAAGATACAAGTTGAGTATTTTGAGCTTTGGAGACGTAGACAGACTAGTAATAAAGAATAATTCAAACATGTAAGAATGAAACAACATAACTATTAGCATTATAACATGACAAAAGCTCAAGTATCCATTTAAAGTAAGCTTTCGCAAAACAGAGGCAATACTAAACAACTTTAATTGTCTAAAATGATCAGTTTGCTCCTGCATATTCAGTGGGAAAAACGTTCCATAACAGCAAGCAATAGACAACCTCATACGCCAGTTTTCAGTCCTTCGACACGTTCAAGGGGCTTCATTCTTATATCTAAATCCTTCCTTATAGACCAGCAATTCTCCATCATGTTAAATTATTTACAGTTGGCAGTGGTCCACTCTTCACAGGGACTCAGACGGCACCACAGACGCATTTGTGGACTCACGCTGACCTTACACCTCTTTTGGTAATGGAAACTTGAGCACATATTGACTTGACCCGGAGAAACTCAACGCTGAAATAAGTTTTTAGATTTCTTTTTCTGGTGACTTCTTCCCGTGGCAAATCCACACAGAGATATCAGTCTGCCTACGCCGTCTTAAACTTAACCAAAAGTGCGCAATTCAACTTTTCTTTTGGGATGCATGTGAAATGACACCCAAGTCCTTCGCTCAGTGCTTCTGCAGAAACTTGCGATGTTTTTCAGCCTGTTATATATATTTATTCTTTATTTTTACCAATATGGACGGACCATTTGAAAACAGTTGGATTCACCGCTCACCAAACTCATATTTTCGTACTGAAGAAGTGCATATTCTAGATCCCAGACAACTTCTTCCCATACTTCTCATCGAACGTTGCAGAAACTTTCCTCATACTCATACTAATTAATCTACGAAGCCAATTGAGGGTAGCAGTTGAAGCGGCTAATTGGAGCAGATTCACATTTTTGGAAATCTGAGAGCGTCTATCACAGCAACCGAGGAGCTAATAAGGAAGGAAGTTTTAGACAGTACTCCCCCCAGGAACAGGCGACCCACCTGACTGGTCTATTACTGCTTAACTATTTATATCTTGATTTACAGACAATAGGAGAAAAACAAAAAAAGGATGATGCCAGAGTCGATGGAGCCTAATCGTGCTCATGCTCACTTTCTATTTGGAACAAGGCAACAAGCGGGTTACATATGCCCGTCCTGATACGGGTCAATGACATGACGTGTGTCCAATTGCAATTTCTTCAGTTAAAAAGTTTCACATTTCATAATAATTCCCCACATACCTGTAGTACCTCTAATATCCATAGAACCAAATGATTTTTTTCCCAAATCATTAGTGATTCTGCATGTTTTTTGTACTTATAGTGTTCAAGTGTCATGTGATGGGACCGTCCGCCCTTAACTGATGATTTTTAAACTTCTTTAAAATGACTCTAAATCTAATCACATTTATTGTCTTTCTTTTTTGGCATATTTTCTGAAATTTCTAAAATTTCAGCTATCTTGAATAGATATTTCCCCTATAATATTCAAGCAAATATTGTCCGAGCGTTTCCATTTTTTCAAATCTCATGTTTTCATGTTATCAAATCTCAATCTCATGTTCATATGACTCAGAACTTAGATTAACATCCTAACCATGTTTTAGAAAAATAATAATGAATATAATAATTAATTAATTACATTATTTTTAGTTATTCTCGGGCGCACCACATGACATTTTTTTAAGATCATAGCCAATTCATGTCCAAAAAAGATCAAAATGCTTAATATAAATATCAAACAGATTTATGCACCTGACAGTAAATATTTTAAAAAGTTCAATAGAAGCTAAATAAAAAAAAATTGCCTGTTGAAAATCCTTATATGTCATTGACCCTTATACAGACTATTTCTGGCTGAAGTGCAATAAGTCCATGGAGACACAGCCAAACCAAAAGCACAATCCAATAAACTGCTGGGTCTAGAATATTTTTGAATGAATGTATTTACTATGATTAAATCTTCATTGTTTTAACATTAGACTAACTGCTCTATATGGAATTAATAAGTAATGACGACACATATGATTTCTTTGTTAATGTTCCTTATAGGCCCTTTCAGATCTCATGTCATCAGGATAATCACAATTCTGGAATGAAGCAAGTGGAGGCAAAATGAAGCTAACATCATATATTTACAATAATTAACTGATGAGCTGATCTAAATGCTAATGGTTTTATGACATTAAAAATACAACAAATAGGCAACTATTTTGAATTTTCAAGGTACAAATCTTATTTACTTACTTACTTCATTGTTAAAAACTAGAGTTTACCCAAAAATAGTCATCGGGTTTAAGGAAATGTATAATTTATGATGTAATATATCTGTAAAAGAAGTGAAAAACTGTTGTGGGCTCAACTTTTTTGTGAGAATTTGAGAGTAAAACCTCAAAATGTGGATTCTGCCTTTGTAAAAATGCTTAGTGTGGCTCATAAACTCTTGACATGTAAACTAATCATGTAAAACACAATTGTAAGTGTTTGAAACTGAGCTCTTAATCATTCACATGGATCTGAGAGTTTTTCATTATCCAAATTGACCTTGATTTTTCATATTTTCTGATATGAAGTTAATTGCAGTTTTCCCATTAAAATCACATTATGTTCCACTTCAGTTTTGCCTCCAGCTGCTCCATGCGAGAATTTAGAATGTTTTTGTTTCTGATTTTTTTAAGGGGTCAATTCATCAAACAAGAGACAATTACCTTAAAAAAAAAGTATGTGCTACCACAAACTGTATCTGATATGTAAATAATATAGTAGCGAGCTATTCTAACATAAAAAAGTGTAAAAAATGTCCATTGTTTTCAATCAGCATCAATCCAATACGCTACCATATGTTTTCCCTAAAGCACGTTGAGATCTACACAGTAAGAAAAGAAAACAGATGAAGAAGAGCAGATGGACTTGAAGGTAACTGAGAAGGATGTCAGTGGAGGAGGATGAGGAGGAGTAAAAGAAATATTGTCTAAACATATTTAAAAACGGGAGGGTAAAGAGTGAACAGCATGAACAGAGGGAGAAATGCTTGTCCACACAACAGTACGAAACCAAGGCAACCACAGCGGGAAAAAAGACCAGCAAAGGTCCAGCAACAAATGACTGTTTATTAAGGAAAGCAGGAGAAACTGAAGGTCACAGGAGAAAGATCACTGGAGGGTACATGTAAAAGGCACATGAGGTATAGATGAGATCGACTGTAGCTCTGCTCTGACACTGGTGTTGTGTGAGGGCGGCCGTGATATAGGCTGTGCTCACGAGTCCTCACAAGACTCTAGAATTCTTATCATTTAAAACAGAGCTAGAGGGCAGGTCAGAATACTGCAGAAAAAAAAAACATTTCTCCAGTCCTCATTGTGCTCTTAGTGGTTTGTATCCCAGATTTTAAATGGGTGATATATCAGTATCAGTATCAGTAGTGCTATCAGCTGACATAGATAATAATTTGTTGATATCGAAATCAATCCTCGCTATGGATTTCAAAGGGTAAACATCGGGATTGCCAAATATCGGTTATTGGCTACAACAGCAGGCCAAATATCAGATAATATTGGGTCAAAAAAAAATATATAAATCCATATCATATGCATTAGGGTGGTCTGTCAAAGTATGGTAATAAAAAATAAAAAATAAAGTTTTACATAACTTTGATTAGAGCCCTGCATTAGGTTTTTCCTCCAAAAGATGATTTAGGGAGAAATTTGAAAATAAAAGATGTTTTAGAGGTTGCTTGTGCTGCATGAAATTTCCTGCAAAATGACAAATTTTGCATTTTCAAGTTACTTTTTATGGACTTTATGAGCAACGTTTATGGACTGTCTAAGTAATTTTTTTATGCAAGTCATCTTATTCAGCAGAATAAGATGACAAATTATTCGAATAGCGCCTTATTGATTTGGTTCGCTATGTTATAGAATCGGGCAAAATTTGGAAGGAAAGATTTTGGCCATATATTGAACTAAATGCAGGGTTCTAATCTAGAGAATCTGAAAAAATAAAATAAAATTAGACCACCCTAATATGTATATCAAGTCCAGCCGAACATGACTGTGGATCAGATCGGCTTCTGTCAGTGACACTTGTGAAATGAAGGAGCTTATTGGTGTCATATATTAGTCACAAAATCACACTTCTCTCACCTTAGATTAACAGAGTTTAGTGCTTTGCTCATTGATTCTACAAGAACTCGCAATGTTTTTAATCACCTGTGATATATTTTTTTCATTCTATTTTCCTTTTAATCATTTGAACATATTGAGTCAGTTTGGTGATGGTTCCAGTCTCCCTCACACCCCATCTATGATCTGTTTCTGAGGCAACTCTTTTTAAGAAAATGATATATGGTTCTATTGTGCCTGTAGCGCTCTTGGTATTTTTTTTTGGATGTCCCTGATTGGCTTATCCAATCACACTCATCAGAAGAAGAGATCAGACTCACATCTCTGTAAAGTATTAGAGAAGTGTGGATTCTGGATCCCAGGCAAGAATCCCTGTACTTGAAAACTGAACCGAAAGACTGGTCAGAATTTCTCAGTGGAATTTGCTGGGTTACATGCTGCCATTGCCACATACCGCCACTCCGACACTGATGTCTAATTGTCGGAGTCGCAGCATTTTTCCATCCCTGCACTCCAACATTTATTTTTTTTCCTTGGTCAGAGCTTTTTTTTCAACATTCCGCTATTCCAACACATCAATATGGCTGCTTGGCTTTTTTGGTTTAACTTTACGCTTTTAGAGTCGCAGCATTTCCATTTTTTATCAAACATCCCTGCACTCCGACATTTTATTTTTCCTTGATCGGAGCTTTTTTTCTCAGCATTTCCCAATTCCAACACATCAATATGGCTGCATGGCTTTTTTGGTTTAACTTTACGCTTTTCTCTTCATCAGACGCTTGTCTCAAATTACATATTATGGGTAGATGTGTTTTCTACTTAAACAGCGCAAGTTATTAATCGCTAAAGTTACAAATTGTTCACCCCTGCTTGTTTGACATTGCGATTAGAAAAACACTGGTATTCTACAAAAACAAGGCAAAAAAGGTGACGCTTCAAACTATGAGTAGATTGTCAAAAAGGCGACATAAAAGGTGTTGGAATGGCACCAACAAAAAGTATCGGAATGGAGGGTTGTCGGAATGGAGGTTTGTCAGGATGTCGCGGTGAGGGTCTGTCGGAATAAGGGCTGTACCCCAATTTGCTGTTTAACTGTCTGAATGAAACGCAAAAACAAAAACTTCCATAAAATTCAATGTCTTCTATGTCTGAAAAAATACGAAATGGGTTTAAACAACACATTTTTAGGAGCCTGAGAACAAGACAAGCGTTCATGACCTGGAATAGGAGTGATTTTCAACTCTAACTAATCCTAGCTATAACTCTAAAAACGGCAAGTGACCAACTTAAGAAAAAGTTTGCTAATGCTATCTTATGACAGTAATGGTATTTGAGAGAGATTTGCTGGAGTCTAAATGACTTCTTTATGGTCAGATTGTGTTAAAACAAACTTCAGATCAACGTCTAACTCGAGTAACAGAGCTTCAGACAGAGCAGCGTACATTAGCATCATACACTTCAGGGAACGTTGATATCATTATCTGCAAAGTTTCATTTCTACGGTTAGAAAATATACTTTTAAAAGATACCTCTACGCCGCTGAAATGAAGAGCAGCGCACGTCTCTTTACCTCCGTTAGCATTACTCTTCTGACAGCTGAAAATATTTATTGCGAGTCGGCGAGCCTGGACCGGGTATGGTAATGTGCCATGTCTGGTTGCGAAAAACATATTTTAGCAGAACCAATGCTTCCGAGCAAATGATCTCTCCAGCTGCATGAGGAGGAATGAAGGAGTGAAAATATCTGGCCTGGGCGTAGGACCCAAAGTAGCGCGGTAAATACAGCTTATAAAGACAGGATTAATGTGCATTTTATGGCCCCACCGCCGAGTGTGCGCTGTGTGACATAAGCAATAAACCCATGGATAATATACAGTAATAGCGCTGCAGCTTTTGTTGTTTTAACGTAATAGCCTAGTTGTTATTTTTACAACGCAGAGTCCAAGATTAAGGGCCCTGTACCTGCTGCGTCTTTTTTTTCATGTATCCGAGCAAAATGTTTCTCGCCCAAGTCCTGCAACAGTATTTATAATCCACGTTAAAAAGAACCAAGTAGAACAAAGCGCTACAATGGGCTTTAGAAACATGCGGTGACAAAGTCCGGTCGCCTCCGTTCGTGGTAATAAGTCTGACAAAATCTAGGAAAAATGAGAAAATGGCCCAGTTTTCTTCATCTCCATGTCGTTGTAGCGTTAATCATACCTCAGTTTTCATAATTTCCCCATAACTCTGAGCGCACTTAGAAGATATGAGGGTGCCAAATTCAAGATGATTCCTTATTAATCTTCATTTTCCCGCTGATCACATTTACTTCAGTGTTTTATCACAGTTGTAGGTGAGCCCAGTGTCGGTAACTGAACCGGAAGTTGTCGTTACATGTTTCCTTGGTTTGTGACGTAAGCCAGAATGGAGCCCATAATAAAACACACACCATGAAACATTTTTTTTAAAATCTATATCATTTATAGTTTGAACTTTGCGAGTGTTTAAACAAGAGAGAAATGAGATCTAATTAGAAACCACTCTATTATCCAATGATCAGGATTAGCATGCTAGTTGTCGTTAGCTTAACCGCTGTGGCAAAACTCAGAACTGGTCTCAGAATTATGAAAAGCTATAAACTCATAAAGTTATAAACTCATTGTGAAGAACAATTAGGATGTTCAGAATGCATAAGGTAAGTCAGAAATAACTTTTAAAATGAACAAATTCTGTTTTACATGTTTTAAGACACACAAAATCATGTGCAGTGTCTCAAATGTTTAAATTTCTGCTATCTATTCTAGGAATTACAGTGATAATGAATTATAAGTCAGATGCCTTGTGAAATCCTCAGCAAAATGGCAAGTCTCACATAAATGCCATGACAACGAGAGAATGTGAGCTGGCACAGTTTGTTGGAGAAAACAAACTGTTTAAACACTTTTTCTTTTAAAAAAATCTTGTGTGTTTTCGGTGACTTTTAAAATAATTTTGAACACATCTGCAGAGGATTTTTTGCAGTGACCTCATACTGGACAACACGGGTTTTGTTATTGCAATTACAGTTTGAACGCTCTTAAGGTGCACTATGTAAGTTTCATGAATGCCACGGGCTTGTTTCCATGGAGATGTTTGCTTGGAATTATATGGAATAAACACTGATGTTTACAAGTGACATCTGTGGAGAGGTGACCACACTTACTTTCGTTTTTGATGCTCTGAGTCTCTGTCCTTTCATTACAACATGTTTCTATTTAGACATGCCGGTCTCGCTATTCCGACATGTCATTTTTTTATTTTGTTTAGTTTTTTTGAGAGTTGTGCATCTCTTGGTGTTGCTTGTAGTAGGCCATCACGTTGATATTATGAAGTAGTGGGAAACTTGAAAAATAAACATCCCACTATTATGAAGTAGTGGGATGCTTGAAAAATAAATAAACTGTAACTTTTATGTATATTGCCATGGAGAAGTTTGGATGGACGTTCCAGTGTATAGAATCAAAGAGGCGACTACACACTTTTTTTTTTTTTTTACACATTTTTGTCGCTCTGAGTCCAAATCCCTTTTCTCCTCGTTTACAACACAATTACGCTAATGAAACTGCCACATGTCACATCAGGTTTGTAAAGTTGCTGCAGTTTTGTGTTGTGTTTTTCTGTATTTATGGAGGACAGTTGTGTGGGAGTGTGGGTGTACTGAATCTTTCAGCTAAGCCTAAGAAGGGTTCAAATGGATCATGGGAGAGAGCTGTGAAACACCTGTACATGGCTGGATGACATGTTTTCACACGTTTTTGAGCACTTAAACTACGAGTGGGTATCATTAAGACGTTGCTGATACAATACATAGGCCACAATATGATACATATCTTGAAACAGTGCACTTTCAGTTCGATATAATATTTGGCTGTGATACTAAAGTCTTTGTTAAACGACTTCTTGAGCAAAGTAAATATGAAACACCAAAGCAGTGAATATATCAAATGGTTTGGATAAACGAGTTTCCTTCCTCTAAACAAATTCATTTGTTACAGCGCTGCAGTTGCTGTTTAATAAAATATACCTTGGCGATATGTAACGATACAGCAGCCCACAATATCCAATGAGGCTCATTTGGTCTCCCAATAATTTATGTTATTAGGTTTTTTTCCCAGACCAAGAGTTTGGTTTTCATACCTGACAGTTTGGATTGTTCCCTGCGGTCTTCCTCAGAGTCACAAGATGTTGCTGTGGCGTGTCCGGTCAGCTGATTTATACAGGGTTTGGCCGGTGAAGGTAGGACGACAGCCCCAACTGCAGTCCGACTTCCTTAGGACAGTATCCCAAGTGAGCCCTCTCATTCCGGAAAGAGAGCCAGTCGAAGTATGGAAACAAGCCTCCAGGACGATAATCCAGGATAAGGGGGCTTTTTTTCTCTCGCACACCTGGGATACTGTCCTGAGAAAGTCTGACTGCAGATGGTGCTGTCGTCCTGTCTCCACCGGCAGGAAGACGGACTTTAAGGAAAACCGCAGGTAGCAGTCCAAACCTTCTGAAAAAAGAACCTAACACCACAGCCCATGATATCAATACTGTATTGTCAGATTAAACATACAATATCGATATTTCAATATTTTTGCACACTCCTAATTATAACTATATACTTCTTCCTTGTACAGCATGAAAATCACATACTCCAGTTTCAAGCCTTCTGTCTCCACTTTCATATGGTTAAGGTCCCGTTAATGGTTCTCTCATGAAATTAAAATACATTTGCCAATAACCGTCATTTTCCTTACGAATGCCCTTAATGTCCTTATGGTTGCATGCAATATTAAACAGCTCAATCAAGTCACTTTAAAATCCCCTCCAGAACATAAGGACACGCTATCCTGCAGAGACCAGATTGGCTAAGATAAAGACTATTACATCAGATACATCTCAGGACGACGCTCAACGCTCCAACGTGGCCGCCATTGGTATTCAGATGGTAGTGCGGAGCAAATGTAACATCATAGCGGTATTCAACATCAAAAAGAAGATCGAGGCGGGAGAGAGAGCTTGGAAGCAGGAGGTAGGAAGTAGGAGAGAAGTGCGCAGGGTCATTGTGACTCCAAATGGCGGAACACAGTAATATCTGAGCGGGATCGGGGAAAGCGAGGAAGTGAAATTGTAGCTTATCATGTGCTATCATCGAGGGTAAAAAGAAAGGACAGACTGCGGAGAAAGAAGAATAAAAAAGATCGGGAAAATTGGAGGTAATTGGAGCAAAGTGTTTGGTTGAGGTTTCCAGAATCTAAATGCAAAAGTGAAGGTTTGTTTATTGTCTAAATTGAAATATTTCGAGCAACAAATGAGAAATATGATGTGGTAGCGTTTGCTCAAAGCTTTTCCTATAAATTTTTATAATCTTTTTAAATCTAAATGAGTCCAAAACGGAAATTGTTTTTAAAGTCAACACGTCTACACATTTTCAGTCTAACATGGGCTCTTTTCAACAATATACTTAATCTATAGCTACCAAACTTGGTGTCGTTACTGATGAAGATTTTATGTTTGACAAGCAGATAAATGCAGTGGTTAAATTTAGTTTTTCACATGCGGCTTTTATCCAAACTCAAGTTTTGAGCCGAGCAAACCCATCACGCTTACAGTTAGTCCAAAATTCTGCAGCACGTCATTTAACCAGAACGTTGTAGAACACACATCCCACCTATTTTATCCTCGTTCATTTTAGAGTTGATTTTAAAATGTAACCGTTTGTTTTTAAAGCACTTCATACACTGACCCCATCGTATATTTCAGATCTTTCTTGCCCCATTTACATGAGAGTTTTAAATCCCATTAAAATAATTTAACTTGAAATAAAAATTCAGCTTTAAAAAGACCATGTGAACACTTAATTCCCAATGAGTATTCGGAATTAAACTTTTTCAGAATTACGTGGGTTTATTCAAATTTTAAAGCGTTCATATAAACGCGATCATATAAATGTTTATTCTGCTAGATAGTTCTGGTCATTTAGCACATGTTCGTTGGATCGTCCTTCTGATGTGATGACGTTCTGCAAAAAGGCGCCAGATGCAAACTTTGTTCTCGAACTGAAACAATTTTCCAATAAGTGCTGGAAGAACTACAGGTAATGAAAAGAGCGGAGGCAGAAAACATAAAAGATTTTCCAAAAGGTAGTGGAAAGGTTTGAACTAGGACGGTAAATGGAAAGAGATGCTGCGTAGATCAGAAACAAGTGGAAACAGTTGAAGCAGGAGAACAGCAAAACTAAAAGAGCATAACAGCAAAAGCAGAAAGAAAAAGCAAAACGCCGGTAGCAGCTGATTGTGTGTTTTCTTCTGTAGACGTAAATACGCTCGTGCCCCTGTCCAATCAGAACCCTTCCTGAGCCCAAGACGTTGAACGAGATTAAATAAAGCTGATTTGACGTGTTTTCCATGTAAACCTTAATTCAGGATCATTATTTCCATGTGAACTTGAAAGAGAATAATTTAAATCTGATCTATTTAATTCTGAATAATTTAACTCAGAATTAAAATCATGTAAATGTGGCCCTTGTCCCCTACACTCCTTCAGTCGCTCTGAGGGAAAGATCCAACTTGTCATCCCAAAAACGAGACTAATTTATTAAATTGTTTAATACATTAAGAGCGCCCCCGTCAGTGGATTCCTTTAAGTCCCATTAAAAAACACACTTTTACTCACCGGCTTTTAACAAGGCATGGGAGTTGCGTGGTTCTCTGACTCTTTTATTGATTTTATTTGTTATTTGCTCATTTTAATCTATTTATTTTGTTTATTTATTTATTTTATTTTTTTAAATTTAATTTAATGGGTTAATTATGTTGTGTCTACTCTGTGCAGCACTTTGGAGATTTTGTTTTAGTAAAATGTGCTGTATAAATAAATAAAGTTGGGCTGGAAATAAAAGAATTGTCCAATCTACAGCCTAAAAAACAGCAAAGGAAAAAAAATATGTAAACTTCCACCCACAGATATAAGAAGTTGTAATAGCACTAAGGCCACTTTCCTAAATCCTTTTCCCTGCACTCACACCATACGCATTTTTCTTTTTCCCACCATTTATGCTCATGATTTGTATCTTTTTATAAGCTGTCGTGTTCAGAAAGTTCCATAGCACTCTAACAGGGAGGAGTGCGTCATAAGGTACAATTTAACACCGCAGGAGTACAGGATTACTTGTTCTTTCATTCTAATCATTAAGTGAGATGTGATGTGGACCTGAGTGCGTGTGGCAGGGAGATTTAACAAGCATCATTGGTCTGCAACAAAGCTAATGCAGTTCTGAACCAGCTTTAACAGGACTAGACTAGTACAACACGATCTGGACCAGGACTATCCCAAATTTGAAGTACTTAACTAGAACTAACCCATTTAACATAATCCAGGAGTAAAGCAGAATTAAAAAGGGAGTAAACCACAAACAAACCAGGACAAAATGTGAAATATTTGGAAGAGATCAGTTTTTATGAGCAATTTGGAATTTTTTAAGTAATTTTTGGAACTCAACCTCATTGCTGAGTAAAATCAGACCGATAGAGAAAAAAAAAAAGTGAAAAAATCCCCAATCTGTCAGAAATGAAAGGAAATTGAGCAGCATTTTCACTATAAAATGTCCAGTCACTGTACAGAACCGTCAGTTTCTCGTGGATCGACTTGGATGATGGAGCCGAGCCAGAGACAGAGGTCGATATGGACGATATTCAATAATTGTTAATAGAAAAGCAATGGAAACCCTTGGTCAAACCTTGGACAGCTATTTTTGTTTGAACGTAAAAAAACATAATAACGCAAAAAGTGCCGAACAGTGCTGTCAGCGTCCAAAACCTCCACATCAAATCTGGAAGTTGGACCAAATAATTCAGAAATGGTTAAACTTGTTATGCAATTAAAGTTCTATAAAAAAGAAGGAAGCAGTCAGTGTTAGTGCTAGTGAGCTCAGTTGTCTTTAAAACGTACAAAGTTTGCACTAAAAGTTGATTAATACAAGTTGTGCTGGATTAAATTTAAGAATGATGTTATGATTCGACTCGACCCCAAACCAGCGGTGAAGATAAGTCAAATATAACAGTACATTTACAAGGTTTCAGAAGGCGATGGGGATGGAGGAAGGTAGGTCTGGGAACAAAAGCTGAGGCTTGAATGCAGATTTTCAAGGTGAGAAAAGCACAGGTACAAACTAGCGCTGACTAGGAGAGCAGAGTGCTACATATGCGAGATGATTAGGAATGAGCTGCAGAAGTTCCAGCCACGCCCCCGTCAGACACCGGCTCTGCAGAGGAAAAAAAAAACATCTAATCCTTTTTACGTCAGATAATTCAAAGTAACTAAAGCTACGTTCACACTGCAGGGGTTAATGCTTTTGCAAGGTCGTTCACATTTCCAATTAAATGGGACTTGTGTGTGATCTCCAGAGTGAGTTTAGAAGTATCCAGCACATCACACACTGCGAGAGTGCTCAGTGCTTAGCCTGAACATGGACGCTGCATTGAGCATGGATGCTGTTGTACTGGAGCCAGAACATGTATGGCTGATTTGTTTTAAGGAGAAAGATAAAGTTTTTGTGGGGCAGCGGCAGCAACGTCCGTAGAAAGGAACATGTGAGTGCAGAGTCGCAGCCCAGAGTGGTGGGATTGTTCTGTGCTTCACTGCTTCACTGACACAGAGTTCATACACAATTTTATATGACGAGAAGAACTTTTGTGCACATTTGTGAGCGCCTACTTGTATAAATCTCGTGGGGGGAAAACGCGTCTTCATCGGATAAATGCGACCGGGCCATTGGGAAAACGCCTTCATCGGATAAATGCGACCTGGCCATTCAGACTGAAGTTGCACGTCAAAAAGATGGGATATGTATCTGTTTTAGAAGCACATATCCAAGTGGCCTGGGTCACATTTGAAAACAATCTGATTTGTGTCATTCAGATGGACATTAAAAGATCAGATAAAGGTCACATACGGGTGAAAAAAATCAAATTTAGGTCATTTTAGTAACTTCAGATGTTCTAAGGAGGTTACTCAAGGGAACTTCAGTAACTTTTACTCAAATTACATTTTAAATAAAGTACTTTTTTACTTTTAGTCAAAGTAGAGTTTTAGATTGTTACTTTTACTTGTACTTTTACTTAATCACAATTTTTCAATACTTTTTCCACCTCTGGCAGAGACCACAGATTGGATCAGATTGCCATCAAACGGCTTTACATCTGTAGCAGGGATGACATCTGCCATGTGGAACTTTTGATGATTACAAAATAAATAAAATGCTTAAACATACACCACAACTCTTTTGTGTACTAAAATCACAACCAATTATACAAAATGGCAGCACTATTACGCAATTATGCAGTTTGTGTTTGTGCACATTTAAGCAACACAGGGTGGTCCGCCAACTCTTTCTCATTTCTGTGTGTACTTTGTGACTTTAGGCAACTCCATTAAAATATAAATTGCAAACACTGACTAAAGGTGGTGCAAAAACTATTTCACTAAGCTTAGACCACCCCAAATACACATTTAAACACACTGCATATGGGTAAACAGTACCAGCACCAATAACACAACTGTAGGCCTGAATAGTCCAATTATAACTGCACTTTAAGGCCAATATTTGTGTACATAACGAGGGAACCATGGCTTCCAATGTCCTCTTGGATCTCCCTAGTAGTGCTTTTGCTCGCCCCAACATCCACAAAAACAACATCACCTTTCTATTGGGATTTTACCCTCCGCACCAGCTCGCCACTCCAGGAGCAAATTAAACAGATCTACCATGACCATAATAATCATATCAATAATTTATGCTTTTCTTTCCCGTGAAATGTTTCCCAATGTTGCTCGGGGGACTGTTGCCTGTTGGTTGGTTTCACTGGTGGCGAGCGGTGAGCTGGAAAAAGAAAATCCGGGGACCCGGAGAAGGAGAGGCACTTGTATCCGCCATCACTACTTCTGATGACCCCGTGACCCTGCTAATGGGTTTCTCTGGAGTCCATGCAGTAAACAATCCAGACGGTCCTTCAAAAATAGCAACATTTGAGATATGTATAGAATCCGAGGTGAAACCTGAATCATAAAAACCCCGGCGATGAAAATACATAACGTAAATAGTTATACATATAAGGAGGTTAAGTAGGGAAGACTTGCTTGGGACGTAGAGGGACTTGCAGGCTTAGGCCCAAAACGTTTTTCTATATTTCATAAACCTACTGGGCTTTGCAAATGGATTATTTATTCTTCAAAATATATCTATAATGTTTCCACAACACAGAATATGGAATTATGCAGTAAAGACAAAAAGTTAAATAACCACAAAATTAATTTTCGAGAAAAACAGGGTGACTAATTTGGGGATTTGAATATATTTATCTTTGCTACATAATTCCATACATCCTACTTATATATTTGATGTCTTCTGTACTTTTATAAAATGTAGAAAGTAGTCAAAATAAAGAAAAGTGTATATTGTTTATAAGGAAACATTACAACATAGATCAGAAAATAGTCTGAGATTTATAGAAAGGGTTATGTTCTAATCTGATTTAGAAGCCATGGAATATTTCATTGGTTTTCCCTCCTGTCTTTAACAAGATTCAGATCAACCCAGTGCTCCAATTACCATCACTTGGCAGCTAACAACAGTAAAAGATTATTAGCCTCATTTAAACTGCACTCATCCTCTGTGTAACATCAGCCAGAGAACCTTTAGCCTGCTCTAATAATGTATGAAAAATGACTTAGAAACAGCTGCATCAGGGAGGGCACTGAACTCTACATCCTGTAATTTCCAACATATTTTTCAACTTTTCTTCACAAATTGCTTCTTGATAGGAGTAAAATTATAACATAGATTTACAACAGGTTTTATCTCACCAAATTAAGTCAGAATTTGAGGATAATCAAAAAGTGATACATGCATTTCAAAGCTGCACTGCACAACTTTTTTTGTGGAAAGTCCATCATTGCTTTTGAGGTACAGCCTGGAATGTTCCTCAGTATGGCACAAATTTATCTCTACGGAAACAGCACGGGACATCACAGGGTCAAATTCAGGGTGAAGACTTCCCTATTTACCTGGGACAGTCCCAGTTTTGAGCCCTGTGTCCCCAGTCTCAGCAGATTTACACAGGAAAACAAGTTGTCCCTGTTTTTTCGACCAGTTTGGTACACTGCGATATGAACAACGGTTTCACTCGGGTCAAACTGTACGACCAAATCACAAACAAGAGTTTAAAAGTTCACAGCTCATGATTCATGTTCTCATGCCGTACAAACTGCTTCAACAGTGAAATCCTCTTGCGACCTACGACATTCGGGAGCTGGTCATGAGGTATTAATCGGTTCTCGTTACCACATGCACGACACACGATTAATCCAAAACTCAACCCTATCTCAAAAACAGTCGCACATGTGGAAAAACCGGCTCAAAAAGGGCCAAAAATCACAGTGTACGCCAGGTTTAAAAAAAATGCACCAAAAAAAAGTCTATGCTGAGGAGGGGTGTGCACTGCCATTAGTCTGACGATATGATACTGTACATATCATGATACACATGTCACGAATCGATACATCCTGATACTAACACATAGGGTGATATATTGGGATTTAACAATAATTACTTCTATCAATACAGTCAACCTTTATGAAAACACAATTGTATGATGTCCAATTTATAAAAAAGTTTAATTCATCAGAACAGTGAATATAACTTATTCATTTTTGTGGAAAAACAAACAAACAAAAAAATTAAATCTATTTGGATGCATTTTGAATCGATTTGAGAATTTTGCAGTGAAGTGTCACGATATATCACTGAATTGATTTTTTCTTAAATCCCTCCCAATTCTGACCCATAAGTGAACTGAGAATGAACCATGTTATGCTCTCTTTTATTTTATCTTTTCAATTTTATTTATACCAACATCCCAACCCAGGTGTGTCCCAGCTTTTAATTTAAAAATCTGGTCACCCTAGTCAAGATCTGCGGAGAAGCGAGCTTACTCACAGTAAAAACACATGATTTTGAGTCGATAAAACCCCTGTTATTTGAGTAAATGCACGTGCATATGTACGTTTATTGCCATGCCGAGACGTTCCAAACAAAACAATAAGGTCTTCATGGACACAAGCAGGTGGCGAACCCTTCAAAAGTTAGAAAAGCTACACCGCGTGCCTTTAAGCACCGCACTTCAATACTTTTACGTTGTTTCCATCCACCGCTGCATTTCTCGGCATGTATTTCCCATTTAAATTCAAAGTAAACAGAGAGCCTATTTGTATGTACGCGCTGGTCCTCCCCTATTCATTTCGACCCACGGGAGCCTGTGCGTTTTCCAAGGGCAGCTCCAGCGGATTATACCTTAATAACGTGACTTAATCCTGGTTGACTCTGCGCTATACAAATGAACCGCAATTTCTCCGACCCGGCGCACCTATAGCCTATAAGGACTTCAAACCCGAGGCAGAGAATTCACCTGAAAATCTCATTCGCTCGGCCATCGCTCCGCAGGGCATAGCCAGCTAATTAGAAAAAAGTAGCTAGCTTCTTGTATAGTCCGGTAGGGGTTTGTTTCTTCCTTGCTTTCGTTTAGAATTACTCATGTACACGCGCTTCAAGGGTTCTTCTTTAATATCCGAGCAATTCTGAAATGATTTACCTGCTGTGAGGGAAGTAAACAATTTAGCTGGGCCTTTTATCGACTGGGCCAAAATGGCGTATAGTGCAGCTAGGATTGTAACTTGATTAAAGTGCGGTAGAATGTACAGTCCTGTCTATGCAGGAGGCGTGGGTCTGTTGCTTTATTGTAATCATTAGTTCCAATTTTGTCTTTGTGATATTAGCTTTAGAATTCAGCTAAAGGAGGAAAGTTTTTTGAGTCTGGAAAAACTATTAAATGGTTCATATTACGCTGTTTCCAGATCTATGTTGTAATGTCGGTTCCTCGTCGCAAACATTCCTGGAGTTTTTCGTTTAATTTACGCAAACTGAGTTCTTCTCTGAAAACAGTGTGTTCCACCTTGTGATGTCACGGGGTAATACAACAAGCGCTCCACTGTGTTTTAAAACCACATAAACGAGAATCATTTGGATGATTTCAGCTCTAGCGTCGCTAATTTTTACTGAACTTAAAGTGAAAAGGTAGCTGCGATCTTGAAAACTACCGCTTCATGACATCACGAGGTGGAATAGAGGATTTTGAACTTTGGAGACAAATGATGAAAATAGACAAAAGACAATTTTGGGTATGTTTTTGATAAAGTAACAAGATTTTAACATGATTTCAAACTCATTAAAGTCAATTTTGGGTAATATACTTCAGATACATGAGATCATTCAGATAATACTTCAGATACATGATTTTGAATGCACTGATTGTGGTCATAAAGTCCACAGGAAGTACAGTTAATGACTCGAATCTGCAGTTTCACACCTTTTTACTTTTAAGAACACTTCAAACTATATTAACAGCGCTGTTTTGTGGACTGAATGTCATTATTTGTAGAGGAGAAATTCTATGGATGAGATCTGTGGATGAGATGCTGCAGTTTAAATGCAGGTTAATGACATATAATTTAAAAAAAAAAAGGTTTCATTTGAACTTTTACAAATATTTACAATGTCAGGTCTGTCTGTATGGGGGGAATTATTATGAAATTTGAACCTTTTAAGCTGAAGAAATTGCAAATGGACAGATGTCGTGTCATTGACCCATTTATCGGCCGTTACTGTAGTGTTGCTGATGATATCGCACACGAAGACACAAAGTCACGCTTCCCCGAACTCGAAGAGAAGCAAATCGCAGCCAAAATCGGGCAAATTCTCTTGTAGTGTGGTGTCCTTTAATCAGGAAGTACTAATTGTTGTTAGCTTTACCGTCTTGGCAAACTCACTAGTCTCTAAAAGTTGTAAAAAGTGCACGTTGTAAACAGGTAAGTAAGGAATAAGTTTGGACCACTGCACACCGTTTATAGTTCTGTTTTTCACGTTTTGGAGACAGTAAAGATCGGGTTCCGCGCTTTTAATGGAAAAAAACAAAGGAGAAGAGAGGAAACAAAACAGGATAGAGAATCCATTAGAGAGTGAACTTCAAGTAGGTGAGAGAGAAAAGAAGGAGAGAAGGATGCAGAGGGCAGGAGAACAAAAGAGA
Organism: Scartelaos histophorus; assembly: GCA_000787155.1. Taxonomy (NCBI): domain Eukaryota; kingdom Metazoa; phylum Chordata; class Actinopteri; order Gobiiformes; family Gobiidae; genus Scartelaos; species Scartelaos histophorus. The sequence continues at coordinate 22,885 of KN489407.1, forward strand.
AGGAAAGGAAGGAAAGTCCCTGCTGTATGAGCCGAGCTGCGGGTGTGCAGCTAAATTGCTTCTCCCGAAAAATAATCCACTTTTTTGTTCAAATACTGTACGTGGTTTTGAAACTCAGCACAGGGCTTATCCGGACTATATAGCTGTGCACTGCTTATTGTATAGGTCTCGCAGTTCTGGTGCCACACACAATGAAATCCAATAACATGGAATAACTACTTCTCACCAGCTCCCAGTGAATAGATCACATTTTGCAAAATCAACTTAAAACTGTGATTAACTGCTGCACAAACATAGCTGCACACTGTTAACAGTTTGCACGATGTAAGATTGTGATGCTAAATGACATAAACGTAACCATCGTGTGTCCACAGATACAAGGGAAACAACATTTAGAGAACGATCCCCGATAATGATGTAGATGGACTCGGAATAACGGACATGATGGCAAAGTTGTTGGCGTTTTGGTTCTCAAAGACAATTATCCAATGAGAAAGCAGAAGGAGCCTCACATTAGCCTCTCATTTGGGTTCAGTGCTGAGATTGATCCTGAGTCAGTGCTAGTGCAGCCTGTGCAGCTCAGTGAGTGAATTCTGGAGGTTCTGAGCTTTCACATGAGGCCAGGTCTGAACTATCTCCACAAGCATCAGGATATTGGTTAAAGAGCCATTAAACACACTCCTGAGGCCTTACTCCGCCCCTAAGCAGAATCTGAAAAATCCTCCAGAGTGGGCGGTGCCCGGTGGGTGTGAGGCCAGATCTAGGGCGATGATTGACGCCGACAGCAACAACAATCCAACACAGTGTGGATCGGTGCACCAGGCTTTGAAACAGAGCGGACATTTGTGCTCAGATCATGCCGTTTCTCTTTTCTCCAGACACAGCAGGCCCGGTGGTGCCAGTAGGGGGCTGCATCTGACTCAAGGCAAAGAAAATTCAAATGTTCTGACCATAGTTGATCCTAAAGAGGCTTGTATAGACATGACTTTGACTCAAAGTCAGATTTTTAACAAATGTGCACTAAAATCACAACATAAGGCCAGGGATAGATATGCACTTTTATTTTAGATCCATTTGCACAGCTTATCAGTAGAAAAAAGTGATTTTGGTGTTTAGTGGTTTAACATTATATAAATGCATGATACAGAGGGTCACTTTCTAGAGGTGCCACATGCATGATTCCATGAAAATAGAAAGTCAAAGCCATACTTCAGAATATTCTCCATGGATATAGATATGTTTTAGACCATACTGTGAAATATGATCACCAAAGGAACAGCATTTCAATGGAAACAGGAGTTGGGTTTGTGGAGATGCAAGTCTGCACTTTTTTTTTCCTGTGTAATTAACACCAAAATGAACAAACATGTTTTTTCCATTTTAGTCTACATTTTTGCTAAGAAAAGATCCATACTTTGACCTTAATGCCATATTCTGAAACATTAAAGTCAAAACAGTACTATCTCTATGGAGACAAGCAGACATGTTACACAGTACACATAAAACGATTAAATAGGGAACTAATGTTGAAATGTCATTTGAAAAAAAACCCACACTAATTCTGTGTATTTGCCTGTGTGTCACTGTGCACCTGTCATATACCCCTGTCCGTCCTTGTCCTTGAGTCATTTGGCGGACAGAGATTGCTGTGTGAACCCTGGTGACCCGTGCGTCTCTGGAACCCCCACCGACAAATCTTCCCAGCGTTTTATGTCGCAACCTTTCTGTGCTGCACCTGTATTCACTCACCAAAGCGTTTTCTACCATTACAATATGATCCTGTGTGAGCCGTGTGCAGACATACAAGAATGTCCAGGATGCCTTTAAGGTTCTGTTCAGTGTGGCTTTGAAAATCAGTTTTTAGTCACATATAAGGACAGGATCATAACTGACGCACTGACGACAGTGTATCAAAAATCCTCAACATTCGGAGTGACATTGAGGCAGAACTATAGTGTCACCAGCTCACTGTGTCTCAAAGCCAGCAGCGACTGTTGATAAAATCCTAAAATATTAAATAAATAACCTATTAAAATTAAAATTAATTAACCCTTTTCAACTCGCTGGTCATAACCACGATCATCAAATTTATTTGTACTCATGAAGCTCTACATTTAATACAGAGTGAATTTTTAATGTGCTTTATGGAAAAACTAAAAAATACAACACATCACACCGCTCACACCGGTCACTTGGCTCCAACAACACACTTTTCCCCAAATTTCAGGAAAAAATAATGAATGATTATGCCAAAAGTTTGCAAATGGCACCTGATTTGCATAGTGGCATTTATGGGGAAAATTTGGACATTAATGAGTTAATTAAAGTCAGGAGTACCCAGTTGTTTTTATGTGTAAAATACTGGCGTATCTCTCTAAACACAGAACTATTCATTTTATTTGTGTACTTTTTAACATAGTCATCACATCACCCACTGCTCTCTGTTCACAGTTGTATCTTAACATGACTCCACAAAAAAAAAACAAAAAAAAAACCTACCAGTATAGTGACTAACCTCTGCTGTGCACAGAACCTACTTCCAGCTTAACAGACAAAATGTGTTTCTTTGCTTCTTCTTTTTTTTTTTTTTTAATCTGTTTTGTCCATGTTTGTCCTGTGATTTAAGGAGAAAAAAGTTTCAACTGATTTTCTTATTTGAAATGTCAGATACAAACTAAATATTGTAGAGGTGTTGACTTTCATATTTGTTATTGTGCTGTAGCTCTTTGATTCTCTTCTGTAAAGCCTCAAAAACAGATGTTGTAATTACTGCCATTGACACTCATAATGTTGTGACGTCAATCTGTACAGTTGCCTGTTGCTACAATGCAGATGCTTAGTTACTTGTAGTTACGTAGTACTGATACACAAGGCTTTACCTGCACAGAGAGGATAGTTTTATTCCGTATGCATTTAACACCAAATGAAAACAGCAAGAAAAAGTGCACGGTGTTGTGTGAGCCATATTATCAATACAGTAATAGCTACATATTAGAGCTGACCTGTACATTACTGTAACGTAGCATCAATGTTCCATCACTTATAACTGATGATGTTATTTATAGGGTTAGGGTTAGAAGAGAAATGTATGGTCTGTTTGTGTCAAAACAAACATGGAGGCTTATAAATTAAAAAAGGGGTAGTTGGGAGGGAAGAAATAATGATACAAGAGTCCACATTTTATTATTTGACACTTAAGCTACAAGTAAGTGACTGGTCGGCATGTCCCAAGTAGGGATGGTTGTTAAAGAGGGGGTATTATGCAAAATTGAATTTTTGGCTTCCTACGATGTTATAATATGGTTCCCTCACCAAAAACATGTCTGTAGAGGTTTGAGATTTCATCCATGCATGTTTAAGTATTTTAGCAATCTCTCCTGGGCCCTATTCAAACCCCGCTTACAGCTGGCTCTAAGATTCCCCCATGCTCCACACGACTTTGCATAAATATACAAAAAAACATGATACAAAGCGGTACACAGCTACTTGGTGTGACGCACACTGATTGTGTTGTGCTAGCGCTCTGAAGGGGAAGACAGAGCACAAGGGGGGCTCTGCGTCAAAAACACAAAAGTGAAACTTGTAAAAACATGTTAAAACATTGTTTTGGGGAAATAAATCATTTTTAAAACACTAAAAAGTAACACTATTATCTAAGTATGTTGTGTGTTAGCAGTTAATACCCCATGGAAGTAAAATACCCCTTCCTTAAGCACTTTATGATTTGATCCAAGAAAAGAACATAAGAGGAAACTTATTAAGGAAACTTGACTTGAAGTAAGTTCCACACATGATGATTATGGAACAGCTCTTGCTGAAAGAGATCAGAAAATGTAGAAGACAATGATGACTCTTTGAATCTGATTGGTTTAAAGTGACACAACAGCAGAACAAGCCAAAAATTTAACTTTATAGTAGTTACATTGAGGTTGAGATAAAAGTACAGACACAAATGCACAAGGGCTTACCTTTTGCATGTTTTTCACAAACTAAATAGTCCGTATTGATTCTAAATACATGTGTTGGTGTCACCGTGTTTATTTTGATTCATCTGGGTGCTTCACCTTTGGCTTCTGCACAAACCCCAATACCGCTCTGTGATTGGTCGCCAACCACCTGTCAGTTCTTATCGCACAAATGAGGCTTGCCAAGATGGATTCTGATGAGTTTGTGAACTCACAAGTATCTCAAAAATCCATCTGGCTGTACAAGGTTAAAGAGACTGACTGATCAAGCAATGTCAGAATCACGCAAGGTCAGATAGTATTTCAAAGGAGATATACACACAACCTTAAAATATTATTTAAAATATATACTGATACTCAGGCATTAGCTGTCAAATCCAGAATCATATCTCACTGTATTTTTTTATACAGAGGGATATCATTCTGGTCATCACTTGTTGCAACAATCAAACTGGTTTATTTCAGTGAAGTGCTTGTCTTGATATAGATGAACCATGCATGTCCCTGATTGGCTAATCCACCTGTCAATCACACTCATCTGAACTCAAGGAGATGCGTCCGTGACCACACTCACATTTAGGAAAGTACCACCACCACCACCACCACCGTCTTTTGAGATCCATCGAGCCACGATTCATTAGTCTTTTGACAAACAGATTCATTGAAATTCACTACAAAGCTTATTCCACTTTCACTTTTTAATTGCTTGTAATATTTTGTCCTAATTTCTTTTGTAAAAATGGATTGACTTGCTTTTGTTCTCAGATACAAAGGCGGTTAGTGCAGCAAACTTTAGCCTTTATCTGGAGCTGTGGGTGGTACCGGATCACAGAACGCTCGGTGCATATCAATGGAGCCGTGTGCTACTCATTTGTTTTAACTGACAGGCGTCTGCATTATTAAAGTATCAATCACTCTAGTGTCTGCCTCTGCTCGCCTTCCGGAACTCCTCCAACCAAGTGGCTCGGAGAAAGACTAGGAGATTTCAGTACTGGTAACCCAAACAAATGTTGATGGTGAATAAACCTAATTAGGGTATGTTTTACAACCGGCGTGCCAATGTGATCTGTTTGCCTGCTGTACGGAATGAACGCGGCAGATTGGATGATGAGTCGGGCTTGTAAATGAAACAAAATTGCCTTTTTTTCCACCATGTTGCTGATTTGATTCTGAAGTTTGCATTTTCAACTAATTCCAATTTTGCAGGCCAGGCAGAGATTTGTTCAACAAACTTCTACTCAAGGAGTTAGAAGGTAAGTGGGTTTCCTTGTCCAGCTAACTCACCTATCACGATCTGGAGATGGTTGGCCCGGTGGTATAGAAGGACGGGTCACATGCAGAGGACAAATTCCCTCATAAAAGGAAGGATACCATTAACTAAATACAATCTGACAAACTATCATTCTAGTATGATATTGTGTGATATAAGCACTGCTTGTGGCACTGGAAATGTTATTGCTTTTTGTAGAATGTTCCACAGTACAGCATTAAACAGGAGATGCCAGACTAAGTTACAGGTATTGTCTATGGGGAGATGGCCTCACAGTAAGAATGCAAGTATTTTTAAGCTATAAACAAAACTAATTAAATACATGATACAACTATATGTTTAAAGGTGCACTCATAGGTGTCATTTTTTGCCACCTACTTGTCTCCATGGAAATGTTATTGCTTGATCTAGGATGTTCTACAGTATAGATTAAACCCATCTGTCACAACAGAGACAAGCAGGCTACAGTAGTATGCGAATTGATGACTCCCCATAGATTGGAATTGTAATGTAACAGAGGAAATTACTGTATTTTTGTAATGAACAAATGATAGATGGAAATGTATAGATGGAAATGTAACTCATACCATGGAATTTTCTATTTAAAGCAACAACATTTCCATGGAGACAAACGGGTGGTGGACTTTTGTTGCGTTTGTTTATCCATACAACTTGGATCTCGGATATGACATCACGTCCGAGCTTCAACCATTCTATTCTGTTTTGTGTGTCCGACTTGGAGAAAAATATGGATGCTGAGCGCAAAGCTGTTGCTGCTTTAGCATTGCCCAAGTACCAGGCTCTAAAATAAGCCCATGCTTCAACTACATGAGCTTGCAGAAAATGGGCTAAAAACATGGGTGATGCGACTACCATACCCATAGGCACTGATACATACGCTGTAAGGTACTGCAGTAATACTTCCATACCTATAAGCAGTGATACGGACGCAGTAAGGTATTGCAGTAATATGAGTGACTGAAACTGTAACTCAAACCACCAAAGTTCATACAAGTGACACGTGGTAACCCTGGATTCTGACCAATCAGTGACAGTGAGTTTAGTACCAAAAATGTACCACGTACTGGTTAAGCAGCATTTTTAAATAGATGGTATCATGCAAAATGAATGAGCTGCAAAAAAAAAAAAATATCAGAATGAACCAATTAATCGCCATAGATGTTACTTTTTCAACTGTTTACAGCTCAAATGTTATTCTATTGAAACAAAAATAGAGAAAATCTCCCACTCCTACAAATAAAATATACAGACAATAAATATTGAGCCCCAAAATATATGGTTCCCTCCACTGAAAAAGTTACATATTCCGCCTTTAACACCACTGCAACGTTCTGACTCCCTCCTCTATTACCTCTGGACAATAACAACATGGGAACAACATCTCGATAATGAAAACCTGGGTGACTGAAAGTTTCTCTGGAAAAACAAAGTTAATCCTACAACGATAACTTGACGGGAACATTTGTCACAACAGTTTGCAGACAGATGTTTTTGCGCGGTGACAAACAAACCACCCCGCTGTGGAATAATACTCGACGCTTTATTGCAAAAAGTAAAATCTCAAACTCATCCAAACATTATGAATTTTACACGAGCTATAACTCGCAATGAATATAAAGCGATGGGGCGTTTGGGCGGCGTTCGGAGTGAGATGGATAAGGAATAGAAAGGAGCAAACTCGCTGGATGCATTTCACCTGCAGACCTCTCCGTGAAATATGAAAGTTGGGCCTGATAATCAATCACACAGACAACAGTCCCAGTTGCAATCACGGTCGTAATGTTTTCCTCGCTGAAAAATGCACAAAAATACCGACTCTGGGCCAAAAAGTTTATTAGAGATTCGTGGAGTGGCAATTCTAGGCGAGAGGAAAGTTTCAATTCAGATGAGATTGAGATCTGAAATGTGGCATTTTATCCCGTAGTTTTGGGAGTAAACAAGAGAAGGAAAAGAGTTCTTACTTTATTTTTGGTTATTTAACAGCTCTTATTTACTGACCCATCTCTGTCTGGAGATGGGCCCCCAGGAGGATTTGACCTGGCTTCAGATTCTGTGTTCCTCTGGTCTGACTGGACGCTGTTACTGAGAGGTCGAGTTGAGTGGAAGGGTTATATATCAGTTTTTTGGTTTTATTTTTTGTATTTTATTGTCTTTTCACAGTGCAGATTCACGTGGCAATTCGGACAAACAAGGTAATTTACGAACAGTCCATAATAAGTGAAGTCTGAATGTTCAATGTCCAGAGTTAAAGGGATAGTTTGGTTTTTTTACATGAATCAGCGTGTTATCCCCATCAGTAGTGTGGTGTATCAACACTGACTTAGCCCTGAGAGCGTCATGTGAGCCGAGTTCTTGCTCTGGGTTTTGGTGCTGAAGAAAGTAGTCCGGGAATTGGCTGGGGTTGCGAAAATGAAGGGTTTTCTTTTCAAAACAACATGTGTTCAAAAGAATAAATTTGCATTACAAAACTGTTGATGAATCATAATCATAATCTCTTGGCGCTATTTTCTCTCCATTTGTATTTACAGAAAAAGGGAAAAATGGGAAGAGTTTAACTTTAACTCACCAACCCCCTTTAACTCAACTTTCTGCACCAACATTGCCTGCTGTCTAACCGGTGGCAGACACAGCTTCTCTTTTATACCCCTCTTGCTCCTCCCACTGAGCAAAAAAATCACTGTAGAAAGGCGCCCAGAAGGCATCCGGACCAGATGCCTGAGCCACCTCAGCTGACTCCTCTCAACGTGGAGGAGCAGCGGCTCTACTCCGAGCTCCTCCCGCGTGACTGAGAACCTACTTCAGATTACTTCAGATTAACATTACTCAAGCATCATCAATCATTTCACGTTGTCAACATAAAGCTTTTGTCACTTGTCACTTACAGTAGAAGCAGTAACCAAAACTTTCACTCAAGTAGGAGTACCGTTACTTCAATAATAGTATTACTCATGTAGGAGTAAAACTATGCTGCTAAAAAGTATTCTGAAATGTACAATTCTCACATCTATGTTATGAAGTTTTTCCCTTATCAGAAACATAGTATGTGGAGTTTTGTTTTGTGAGTTCTTCTCTCAGACTAAAACTACTTTGTTCCACCTTGTGATGTCATATGGTGATACAGGAAGTGCTCCTCAGTTTTAGGTTTTTTTTTTTAAAGCCCATGCATCTTCACTAGAATTATTTGGATGATTTCAGCCCTAGAATCTCTTGAGCTAAAGGTAAAAGGAGCTGTGAATTTGAAACTACTGCTTGATGACATCACAAGGTGGAACAGAGTGTTTTGAGCTTTGGAGATTTAGACAGACCAATAATGAAGGGTTAATCAAACATGTATAAATGAAGCAAAACTCAAATTTAAGTATGTTTGTGATGAGAAAACAACATAAATCAGAAAATACATTTCACAAGAATCAATTTAGTGTAATACAGGACCTCTCAAAAGTTATTCAAGTAAATGTAACCCGAGTATTTCCCACCTCTGGACGGTTTGGAGGCTGTGATGTCATTTGGCGCAGGTCTCCCATGATTCATAGTGTCCTTGTGTTGCGGTGAATGGCAGGCCAGTGACTTACCGACGTCTCTGCGCCTCGGAAAAGCACTGACCCGTGCATAGGTCACTCCGTAATGTCCCCAGTGTCACGGGGGCTGCCGAATAGGGTGGAAATAGACTCTAAGTACAGTGATAAAATGCTACGTGTGCGGCTAACATGGGGAGGGGGGAGATGGATGGGGCTCCTGGGTGTAACAGGGAAGAACAGGAAGGACTAAATGTGACTGCAAATAACAAACTGCTGTCAGTGATGGGAGGAAAACTTGTATTGTGATGTATGAAGTTACGAAATACTGAATTACATGTATTTTTAAAGGCCTTTTTCTGATCAGATCTATGTTCTAATGTTGTTTCCTCATGACAAACATACTTGGAGTGGTGTTTTGTTTCATCCACACGTGTAACACATGAAAACGCTCTGTTCCACATTGTGATGTCATGTGGTAACTTCACTGGATTCATTTGGACGACCCCGGAACTGCCAAACTTTACTGATCTAAAGGGTTACACTCTACTATTCCTACTCGCCGCTATTTAGACATTGGCCACGTTTACATTATGTTTTTAATTAAACTATTCCGAAGTAAATAGATCAGATTTAAATTATTCTCCTTCGAGTTTACAAGGAAATAATAATTCCGAATTAAGGTTTACAAGTTAAATCAGCTTCATTTAATTTCGTTCAGCGTCTGGGGCTCCGGAAGGGTTCTGATTGGACAGGGACACGAACGTATTTACGTCTACAGAAGAAAACACACAATCAGCTTTTTATCTCAGGTTTTGCTGTTTTCTGCATCCGCTCTTTTCATTATCTGTTGTTCTTCCAGTGCACTTATTAGAGAAAATTGTTTGAGTTCGAGACCAAAGTTTGCGACTTTTTACAGAGTGTCATCGAGCATGCGCGGAACAACCGGACTTATTTTTTAAGCGGAATAAATGTTTTCATGATCACGAAATAAACCACCCACTTAAATCAGAATAAAGTTTAATTCCAAATAATCATTAGGGATTAAGTGTTTACATGGTCTTTTTAAAGCGGAATTCATTTTCATTCTGAATTAAATTATTTTTAATCTGATTTAAAACTCTCATGTGATGGCCTATTATAATTTGCGCTGTCATATCTCATGATGCTCGGACCGACGCAAAGCTCTTGAGAATATTCAAAATATATTCAAGAGAATATTCAGAATATTCAAATTCAGAGAATACTTCGGTCATATACAGCTCTGGAAAACTGAGAGACCACTGCATTTCTTGTTCTGACATGAGCATCTCTACATCTCTACAGTCGTTTCATTCCAGTGTCTGTTGAATCCAACACAAGCTCAGCTCATTCTGCTTCATGAGGGTCTGATGAGGTGATTCACCTGAAACAAACCTGATTTAAGGAGGAAAAGGATAAAAACCACTGCTGTGTTCATGAAGCTGTGATGTGGCTCCACCAAATATTGATTTCTGAACTCTTCCTAAGTGATTGCGTTGTTTTAAAATGAATCTGGTCTTCTTTTCTTCACGCTATTTAAGGTCTAAAAACATTGCATCATTTTTGTTATTTTGATCATTTGTCATTTTCTGCAAATAAATGCTGTAAATGACTATTTTTATTTGGAATTTGGTAGAAATGTTGTCAGTAGTTTAAAGAATGAAGCAAAAATGTTCATTTTACTTAAACATATACAACATATACATATGTAAAAATCAGAGAAACTGATCATTTTGCAGTGGTCTCTTATTTTTTTTCCAGAGCTGTATGACTGGGGTTAAACCTGAAACCATGATAACCAGGACCAACCAGGACTAATCTGGGAGCACATCAAGACAAGAACTCAATTTAAGCCAACCCAACCCAACGGAGAGACTCATGTGAGGCTCAGTCTGCTTTCTGATTGGGTAATAATCTTGAGAATCCAAATACCAAATCATAACATGAACAACTTGGCCAAATATGACGTGTCAGAATAACGATACTAGTGTCGGAAAACCATCACATCTAAATAGAGGCATGCTGTATGTGGCTGTTAACTTGAAAACTACCACTTCATGACATCACAACAAGGAATCGAGCATTTTGAGCTTTGGAGATGTAGTCAGACTAAAAATAAAGAGTAACTTTAATATATGTGAAGTCCAGCTATATGTTTTTGAGGAGGTAACAGCTTTATATCATGGCTTAAATCTCATTCGAATACATGGTCCCGAGTACTGTATTTGAATACTTACAATACTTTTACATCAAGTTGCATTTAAATTAAAGTGCAAAGAAGTAACTTAGTTTTAATAATAAGCTTTATATTTGTATCACTAACTGCTAATGAAAAAAACACACTCCTCTCCACAAGAGCAGCGTTTTAGATTATTTTTTTCCTTCTAATATTGTTCAGTTTGAAGCCTGAAATTACAAATACCATAATGGATTCCTTTGATATGATAACTATTTTCTGAATAGCATCAAATACAGTTATTCAAAATTCATGTATTTTAGGTACATGCATTCAGTCACTTTCCAATACCATCTACCGTATGGGCAGTAGTATTAGTTCTCCACAAGAGCAGCATTTTAGATTTTTTTTTTTTCCTACTAATATTGTTCAGTTTGAAGCTTAAATGACATGAAATTACAAATACCATAATGGATTCCTTTGATATGATAACTATTTTCTGAATAGCATCAAATACAGTTATTCAAAATTCATGTATTTTAGGTACATGCATTCAGTCACTTTCCAATACCATCTACCGTATGGGCAGTAGTATTAGGTTTAAGGTCTTATATTATGCAATATTCACTCTTTAACTTTAAGACACGTTAAAGGTTGTATAGAGTATTTTCCAAAGACCGAGGAAAGCAGCGACTGTTTGTTCAAATGTTGGACATGTGTGAAACCCCCTCCCCGACAGCTCCCACTAGCAATTCTGGCGTAAGGAGGAGCTGTTGGTGTTGCTGCTGCCATTCTCTTTTACTATTATCATAACTGCAACGACATTCAGTTATAAAGTAATAAAGTTGTTGTGTGAGAGTGATGTATGTTATGCAAAACCTTGGCAATTAATTTTAATGAAGTAGCTTATCCTAGAAAACAAGTTCACTCCTCATCACTGCTCAGGACTTGTAAATACAACTAACAAACTTCTAATACAACAAGTAGACTTTTTCTTTGCATTGAAAATGACGTTTTCAGATACAGGATATCATATTCGTATCCTGAAAAACATCTGTCAAACTCTTGGAAATAAAATTTTCCAGTGATAAGGAGAAGTTTCCTGTCCACAATTTAGCGTCAGTCTTTAGACTCTCATCTGCTTCAGTGACGCCATCGCTGGAACGAATCTCTGTGAGGAAGCTACAGCTTGAAAAACCCGCTGAGAACCACTGCACTGGTTTAGTAAAGAGCGTCTTGCGTCTGTGGAGTGTGTAAGAGCTGTACTTAACCACATAATCCCAGCGCACCAGATAGAGAAGTGTACGGAGTTTGATTTTGTTTGACAATGCAACAACCAATAGAAAACGAGGGAGCCTCTATTGGCTGATGTTTATCTGGCTCCACCACGTCCAGGGTTTCATTCTTTTTCTTCTGGTCATCATAATTACAACAAACAAAAACCCTCCATACAACCTAAAATGCTGTTACGTCCTCGAACACAGACCTGGAGTTGTGTTTTGTTTCATTCACATGTTTGAGTCACTTTATTATTAATCTGTCTACACACACAGCTTAAAAACACACACACAAATGAGAGTTTATCTGTTATATAGTCTTAAAGTGATCGATAGCGCCCCCGCCTGCCTGATGGAAGAAGCTCATATTCCTCATGTTACAGGTGAGGGGAAACTCATTCCTCCCAATCACCTTCATAAATACATTATAACAGATAAGAAAATAATGTCAAATTTTCTCTTTAAGGAATGGTGACTAACAATCCTAAAGAAACAATAAGCCAATAAATAAATAAATGGATTTTGTGAGTTTTTAACTAAAATATGACACTAAAAAAGTCCCAGATTCACAGTGGAATCTTACGCAAACACCATGTCACTCATTTGCATGTTATTTACTTAATAAATTCTGTGTTTACCCAGAAATTTCCTCTAAAATTGCTAAAAAAAACCCACACATGTAGTACACTCTAACACACTGACCGATAAACCCTGCTATCTCCTCTCGAGTGCATATCTCAAAAGTCATAAATTACTGCTTGTGCATAAGTCAGGAGGCGTCTCACGGGGAGCAGCCTGGAGACGAGGCTCAGCGCTCCGGAGCAGTGGGGGGGCAGCGTCCCACTCAGAGATGAATGCACACGGCTGTTTTATCAAATGCCTCTGTAACCGCCGGGTCGCGCCGTAAATGGGAAATACGTCATGTTTCGAGCGCGAGGGGGTGACTGTGGGACCCGGTGCCGATTTGGGGGTTCCGTCGCAGGCTGAAACATGGCGGATTGTGAGTAAAAGCTTGATTTTTGACGCTACGTTCTGATCTATGCTCTAATGTTGCTTCCTTGTCACACATACTGTATATCTGGAGTATTTTTGCTGTTTAACTCTGCGTATTTAGGCTTAGTTCTTTGCTCAAACTGAGAATGCTCTGTCCCACATTGTGATGTCATAGGGTAATACAGGAAGTGCTCCACTGTTTCCTCATCACAAACATGAGGGATGAAATACAGCGTGCTGGGAGAAGCAGCTCGCTAGATTGTTAATTATTGCATTCATATAGCAGCTTTTCATTCACTAATGTAGCCGTAGCTGCCCTGGGACAGACTGACGTAAAAGAGGCCGCCAATCTGTACCATCAACACCTCTGAACACCAACATTCATGCACACACACTCCACATTCTTATAAGGCAATGTGGGTGAAGTGTTTTGGCTAAGGACTGTTGAGGAAAAAATTAAATACCATATTTTTGGGACTATAAGGCACATCTAAAATCATGACATTTTCTCACAAATCCACAGTGGCCTTATAATCCAGTGGCCTTATGTGTGACCTTTGGTTGTGTTTAACCTCCAACCGATTTGATGTTGTCCACATTAGTCTAATAAGGTATTAGTGGGCGAGTCAGGAGGAGTAATATGTTGGCCACATATAGGGCGACTGTGCAACATACCGGTAGTTCTGCCGTGTGCTGTACAAGGACCCAAAATGCACCTGTTAAGAGACATGCACCATGCAGATTTCAGGTTTTGTATTTTAGTGTTAAAACTGAACAGTGTTGAGAGGATCCGGGCATGTTTGATGCTCAAATCACCAACTGTTAAACTTGTATTTTTGTGTTAGCTACAACTGAGAGTTACTGTAAATGACCTGAATAAAGTTCCATTTATCCGACACACGTTTTGTTTCTCTTATTGTGCCTTATAATCCGATGTGCCTTATGTGTGGACAATGACACAACTGACATATTATTTGATACTGCGCCTTATAATCCGGTGCACTTTATAGCCCCAAAAATACTGTAGATCTTGAAGAAAAAATAATGAATCAATTTGTGAAGCCCAATGAGTTTTTGGAATATAGACAAAGGTTTGTTCATCTTGTTACAGCAAATATGGACAGGACCTAAGCCTAAACCCGCCCATGTTAATGACTCGTCTGGTCTTAGGTAGAAATCACATTCAATTTACACAATCTTTCCACAATTTACATTTCCATCACAGGACACGACAACAGTTTCCATGCCCCACTGTGCCACCTGAAATTCCCCTTAGTCTCCCATCCAAGTAGTAACCAGACCAGGCCTTTCTTAGCTTCTGAGATCTGATGAGAACAGACTTTGACAGGCTGGAATGACCACATACAAATGTTGACGCTAGCTTAAAAGGAACATATTACACTATTTTCTGATCTGTCATAATGTTTTCTCATGAGAAATATATTGTTATACGGTGTTCCATTGTTTATTGGCTATGGCTATGTTCTAAAAATAACCTACAATAGACAAAATCCACAAAGTAGTCCACATTATTTTTTACAATTATTCTATATGTTTTAAGGCTGTAAAATCCCTCCTCACACACTTAATATGCTTTTCTCAGACAGGAATGAACATTTTCTCACATTTCTCTCTTGTTTAAACACTCTTAAAGTTCAAACCTCTGTAGATTTAAAAAGAAAAAAAAAAAACAACTTATTGCTGCTGTCATCCTTATGTTATTTTAATCGCGGTCCTCAGTTTTGGTCTAGCGGGTCGAGTTGTGCCCTCCGGTCGCCAAGTCTTAAGCTCTTCTTCTTTAAGCTCTACTGTTTGAATTCTTTCCTCAAACAAAACACTCTGAGGTTTTTTGCTGATAACTGATCACTTGGACACTACCACTACATGACATCACAAGGTAGAACAGTGCATTTTGAGGTTTGGGGATGTAAAGAGACTAATAACGTTACTCAAACATGTGTGAATGAAACAAAACACAACCCCAGGTCTGTTTTTGAGAAGGAAACACCATTATAAGACATTTTAAAGTATCTATTTTGTGTAATATAGGACCTGTAAATGTGTTTTTGTCACTTTTGCATGCCAACGAAAGATGAGTGAATGGAGTTAATTTTCAAAAACAGCTAAGATCCATTTAAAATTTGTTGAAAAGCTTATAAATGACAGTATTTTCAAAATGATAGAATTTTACTGCATTAAAAGGTATTATTCCCTTCATTTCTGAGCACCCCCTCAACTGCATTGTTATAATGTGTAGAAGATGTCAAAAAGAAAGATTTTCACAAAGGAAATCTCTTTATGCAAATGTCAAAAAGAAAGATTTTCACAAAGGAAATCTCTTTATGCAAATGAAAGAATAATCTGGATTGAAGCAAGACACAATTTGGTCAAATCCATGGGAATAAATCGGGTACAGAGCCTTTACAGGTCTGGTATTATGCAAAATTGACTTTTGTGACCTTTAAGCCAAACTATCAATAATTTATTTCATATTAAAATGCCGTTACCTCCTCAAAAACAGACCTGGAGTTGTGTTTTGTTTAATTTACACATTTTATTTATTTATTTATTTAGTGTTTTAAACCTCATCTTCAAACCCAATTTTACTCAGTGGCTTTTAACACCATGTGAGTTGTATGGACCTATTAATTTTGTATTTAATTATTGTTTTTTGACCTATTTTATTCTTTCAGTACTACCTTTATTTATTTATTTATTTATTT
>KN489412.1:8710-41413 GCA_000787155.1 Scartelaos histophorus
ATTCAGGTCATGTGTCTGGGACTGCAGAGGCCTTTGATCCCCCCAGACCTGTAAACTCATCTCAGGGGAGAGTGGGTGTAAGCGTGAGATCAACAATGTGTTTTTTCATGTTCTATGCCAATACTAATTGTTGAGAATATAGTGCAACAAACAGCCATTAAGTCTCAAGGATATTTTTGGTCTGATATGTGGTGCCAATTTTGATTATTTTCCTCAGAGATCAACAATTTCAGAGATGAAATTATCTAATTGATTCTAGTGGAGTTGCAAAACACACTGGAGCACTTCCTGTACCACGTGACATCACAAGGTGGAAGAGAGAAGAACTCAGCCTAAATATACAGGGTTTGTGTGTTAAACCTACATGACTGAAACAAAACACAACTCCAGGTATGTTTGTGATGAGGAAACAACATTTTAACATACCGTAGATCAGAAAATAGCGTAACATGGGTATGCAAATATCAATATATATATCAGGCTATCTCAGGTGTTGGCATAATGCAACAGGACACCCCAAGCTAGGCGATGGAGTGGTTTTTATTCCTTTTCACAGCTTGTAAAACATCACAACAGCAGGCTTTGAGTAAGAAGAGGCTTATCTCTGCACCTGTATCTGCGCTGACAATCTTATAATCGTGCGCATTAAGTTCAATTTGAATATCAGATGGCAGGGAATTAGACACATTAGGATAATATGTGTGTGATAAAGAAGCAGCAGCATGTGTGGGGATTTAAAACGGATTAAGCCGCAGTATGTTGTCATTGTCTTTAAGCATCACCGTGAGGAAAAAAAAGTCAAATCGATCAGGCAAATTGCACTTTTAGATATGTGCGGCGGTTGTTTATTCAATATGGCGTCACGTATTTATTTTACATTTTACCATTTTTTATTTCGATCTGGTCATAAATTGTTTCTGCCTTGGGAGATGTTCAGAGACAAATGATTAAAATGCAATGGGAGCTACTATTAATGCGGATATCTAATTTATTCACTATGTGCTGTCAGCAAGAGCCCAAATTTGGAAAAATACAAAAGCTACATTTCAAGTACTTTGTGATTTAACACTGATCTATTTATTGTCCTGTTTGGCAAGCTGAGATAAAAAAGTACACACTCACTGGGGGATTAATTATAAAGTTTCCTTCAACTTAACATGTACTAGCTTAACCTATAAAGACATTTTTTAAAAACGCCTTTTTTAGGCACCTGTATGTGTTGCTATGTTGCCAACACAATATAAAAATGTTAAAAATGGGATTCAATGTACAAATAAGGAGTTACCGGAGAATAACATTTACCCAAAATAAGGATGAGGTGTGAGCGTGTAGGAATCAGTGGTGTAATGCATGTGATGGGGTGAGCGTAGACACACCTGTCTGTCTGAGTGTGTCGTGTAAAGCAACACTTAGACTTTGACTAACTTATACTTATACTTATACCTAGACAAACATCATGGATCAGCAAGAGGGAAATTACTTGAACACAGTCCAGTCCCTTCTACATTCTGTTCAAATTCAGAAGGGGCAAAAAACCAGACCACAGAACGTCCTGTGTCCAAACTTTGTGTACAATTGCAATGCATCACATGTCTCTTCTCAAAACTTCTCATAATATTCAGAACTAAATATATAACTTTTAGTTCTTTACCTGAGATAAATAATAGTTTGATGCTTTGATTGGTGATTATAACTTGTCTCTTTTAATGCTTTTGCTTAAAAAGTGTATGACAGGTTTTGATGATTCTCTAACTGTTGTAAATATAAGTTTTACATCAATCAAGAACAATTTCTGAAGTAAGGTTGAAATGTTTTTGTTTTAAATTACAGGGAATAGAGAGTTGTATTATAGTGAGTTCCATATTCTACAACTTTTACAACCTTATTGGCAGTGGATTCGTCATGGCCATCTATGCCTGTCCATCCATGGGAGTGGATCTCTCCTTCACTGTGGTTCTCCTCGAGGTTTCTCGTTTTTTTCCCATTCGTTTTTTTTCCTTGCCAAAGAAGGAGGGTCTAAGGACAGGAGATGCTGGGACAATTATCCATCTGCCTGCCTGTTGTTGGACATTCTGTATTTTTGAATTATTAATTAATTATTATAATTATTTTTCTTATTCTGCTTCATCTGCTCTGACATCTTTGTTTGCTAATTTAACAATTTTGTGAAGCCCGCCGAGATAACTGTTGTTATGATTTTGGGCTATACAAAAATAAATTGAATTGAAATATTCTAGAGATCCATCCAAAAAGTTGGTCACAATTTACAGAAACAAATTTTTTTTCAATACTCAACATAATGAAGGTATTTTCTTATATTTGTACTTGTCAAATAATCATTTCTGTGTAAATTAGAGCAGCCAGTGTACACTATGCTAGCAATTATTGAATTCCCTAACTTCATGATTTCCAACCAGGAAGAAAGATTTTAAACCCACAAATATCGCCAAAGACAAAATGCAAAATTTTAAGTGTAATGAAATTAACTGTTTTAGTAAAATAAGTAGTCCAACCTGTCATAAGTGCTTAAAAACTAACCAGTGCTGTTACAGTCCATTAGTACCCTTTTTTTTCTTGTTAAATGTTTTGACTTCCAAATACCCCCAAGGTCAATTTAAAAGCCCATAAAAACATATCAACTCAGATTAGGTTTTGGCACTGTTCAAAAGACCACATTTTTCAACGCGCATGAATGGGCCGAATAAATCCATAGCGCCATATGCCTATTTACAGCTGGGTGCTAATAGATACTCCACTTAGTTTTCTGCCTTGTTGGTCTGCCAATATATTCATCTATTAATAATGCCGTCTGAAAATGCTGGCAGGAGCTTTTTCACAGCGTTCTTCACAAACCCAAGATTTATGCATATTGATGTCGCAGTAGGCTCCCTTTGTGCTCCTCCAAGACTTTGTTATTGTTCAGATGAAAAAGTAGCTGCTGGTATTGCTCTAACGTACATCATCAAGGTAAGCTTCAAACTTATAGAAGGTCAGGTTGTCTTAAATTCGACTTTCAAAGGTTTACTCTGCCAGAAATCACCTCAGTAAACAATCCGCAAGCCAACTCTGCGTTTTATACAGTTCAATTTGAAACTTTTATTGCCCATCTTTATAGCTCTGCTTGGTCAACCTCCTGAGATCCACCAAAAATGTCCATAAGCAAATATGAGTCTGTTTGCTAAACTAATAAGAGTTTATACCTTTGACATCTGTATTACGTGCCGTTATTGCTTTCTTTGTGAATATATTATCAGTAGTACTTTATGTTTTTTGGCCTGCAAGATTTTCTTCACTTGATTAAAAAAATACTTTGAACCTGCCTAAACTTTGTTGCTTAGTAACTGAAAAAAATGGAAGGTTGTCTGCTGAGTCGCTTCATATATTACCACAAAAACTTTGAAGAGGTGAAGTTAAATTTCCTTCACATTGCAATTTTGTTTACTGTGGTCAACCATTGCTGTTACTTTTGTGTCTTCCAATGTTATTCCAAGCAAAGAAACCACTCATTCAGTGTTTGTGCACGCCCTGGGTTTTTGGTTTTGTTATTTATGTAGAGAATTGAGACATTCTATTATGACGACTATGAATCTGTGGATTCTCAGAGGTTGTTTTTGAGAGTTCTTTATTCAAGTAGTGTTAGTGCAGGCCACAGATTTTCATGGCCATGCCTTCTCAACACTGAACCACAGTTCAAGTTCTTCATGACTGACCTCTACATAAATACATGAGCTATGGTGCGTCCGGGGAATTCATTGGTTCAGTGTTGGAGTTGTTGGAGAACTACACACTGAAAACATATCACAGTTGGTGTAAAGGTTATGCACATTGTATAGATTGATGAAAATGAACACAAAACAGTGAGTCAGAGGCCTGTTTTTCTGTTGTTAACCCAGTGTTCTCAAGAGCAACGATCCTTTGTGCGCACTCTTCTACATTAGATTAGACATGTTGAATAAGCAGTATGGCTAAGCTAATATCTGCTACTGTTATGTTTCAGGTGAGCAGCACAGTGTCCTGTATCCGAGCTCTGACCAGGCTCATGTACTGCCCCTTCTGTCAGGGGATGCCCTCAGTGAAGCCCTGTAAGAACTATTGCCTCAACGTCATGAAGGGCTGCCTGGCCAATCAGGCCGACCTTGACCCAGAGTGGAATCAGTACATTGGTAAGTCCCACAGCAAGTTGGATTTTTTGGTATGTTTGTTTGTTTTTTTCCTTTTGTTTATTGCACTGAAACTAAAACGGGTGTCTTTACTCTGATCGGACATCTCCACAAACTTGACTCCTATTTGGTTGGGATGAGGAAATGCTGTTCCTTTAGTTATAATATTCCACACTATGGCATAAAACATCTATCTTCATGGAAAATCAAAGTATGGTTTTCAATTTCTGTTTCCACTTTCCAAAAAATATATACTGTACCTTTTAAAGTTGTAGCCATTTTAAACTGCCTTCAGTATATAGAGCATGAGTCCTGTCTCTTGCCTGTGTGGAAGTGTTGGTGAGTTTGACATTTTAATATTGAGGGAAATTAATTCAGTTAAAATAATTTCAGGGCAGTGCAATTGGTTGGAAAAGTAACACCTAATGTTAAATTTAAAGATGCACTGTGTAATAAATTTATTGGTGCATTCATCTGTGCTGTGAAAATGTGAAGGCAGGTGAAAAGCCCTTTGAGATGGCTCAAAATGTGTACCAATCCTGCATTAACTACCATATATCAAGTGACACAAGAGATTTTAAAGGACAGACTGAGAGTCGGTGTTGAGTGGGTGACAACGGCAATAGCTGACAGCACCTAAATACATTCACATCTCCTCTCATTTACATTTGCAGTCTGTTTAGCTCTGCATTTCCAACGTTTAGGACGCATTGAAGTTCATTTCTCTGCTTGCATGTTGCTTTTATGTTTGCAGCTTATTGTTGTGACAAATGAAAATGATGTAGGGTCAAAATGTTTACCTCACATGTGTCGAGTGGATTTCAAAGCTGCCTTTAGACTCAGATTCTCTTCTCATATTTTGACAACATGAGTCCCATTGACACTCACCAGGGCTCGAGGATGAGTGCAGGTTTTATCTGTCGTTCTTGTGCGGAGCGGTTCTCAGCGTGAGTTTATTCATGGGACGATGCTCTCCCGCTGTGCTAAATGGAGACTTGTAATGGGGCAAAAGAACACTGCAGGGGGCGCTACATGTGTAGAGCGCGTAGAGTGCTGACACAAAAGAGTGCAAATGAATGTGAGATTTAAAGATGTTTTAAAATGTTTTATTATGATTCTACATGCTTAGCCCCCGCTGCTAAATACAAATGGTTGTCTCTTATTTGTGTAGACAGAAAGAGCGTGACCGGGCTGCTGTAATAGAACAAACTCTGTCTCTTAGCTGGAGATTATATTTTGTGGTAGTTGTGGGAAATATGCACACACACAAAAAAAAAAAGTGTTTAATATTTGTATTATTTGTATATGGGAGTGTATTTGACATCAACTTTGTACAAACAGGGCTATTTGTTTCTACTCTTGGATCTTATTTATGCAGCTGAGCCTTCAGGACTGTTCTTATCTGTGTTATTATTTTAATGCATCTAGAAGCCATATGAATGCTTACTACACTAAATGTACATTGATGAAGATCATGAAGAGATACTAACAACAACAGTGCACTGGTCAGACAGGTGCACTTATAATACAGCCTGACTGCCACCAACATCCTCTTAAACGCAGCCCTGCATTAGAAACATGGATCTATAACGTGATTAGCACAGCTCACACTCACTTCTCATCCAGTATTTCCCTGAAGTGAAGCAGATTCAGAACAGAGTGCTGTTATTCCACTGACACTGTCGCTCATTCATAAACACTCAGACGACACAGGCTCTTCGCTCTCACTCTACTGCTCCGTCCGGATCCTCCATTTCACGCAAACGAGCTTTGAAACTAGCTCAATGTTTAATAGAATAACAGACTTTATTTCAAACCAAGATTACGCAAAACTACAAACAATGACTTGTCGCTAAAAGCAAGTTATTTTAGACGCTTGTGTTTGGAAAGATTGCGCTGCCACACATGTGGAATCGCTGCACTTCTCTGCTTCCCATATAGTTCCCGTGGATCGTATGGGTTTATTTTGCACTGTTTGTCGTCAGTACGCGTGCGCAAATCTCTAAAAGAACCGGCTGGCTTCTCCGGTTGTAAAAGCACATCTAGAAAGAACAGATTGTAATGACTGTAAGCTGGTCTCATGTGCCTCCAGGCCTCCAAAACAACATGGGACGTTCAGAACCACCACTACCACAACCAGACAGAAGTGAAAGGAAAACTGGATTATTCGGATAATTCGAAACAATTTAATCATACTTTTGGCATTTTATTTGGCAACCACTGCTTGCCTTGATTCCCCTGACCGCACGCCACTGCCATAATTTTCTTGGAGCCAGCTCATGATATCGACTTTATCATGATTCATAGGTGTATTGTGTAACTTTTCTGGTGGAGGGTTCATTATCTGCTTGTTTCTGTGGCTCTGACATTGCTCTGCTTGGAATGTTCCAAAGTATGACAAAAAACATATCTACTGTACATATATTAAATTACAGGTGTTTTTTATAACTTAAAAATACTGTAAGAGAGGTTGCTCTTCCACTATTGTGACCTGTAACTTGGTCTGGTTTGGTCTCCATGAAGATAGAAATACTATACTTTATACAATACTGTAAAATATTCCAGACAAAGCAATAACACTTCTATGAAATGCATTTGATGGACCCTCCAGCCGAAAAGTTACACAGTGCACCTTTAAAGGCCTATGTAATTGAAGAAAATTTGTTCAGTTTGCACAGATATTGAATAAACTTCTCTTGTGGTCAAAATAAGTTCCCTAGGTGCAGCCTACATCACAACTGTATTGTCTGATATTCAGGAAGTGCATTTTGGCATTCTGGTTACCATCATAGCAAAACTGTCAGACTGTCTGAAAAGTCTGGAATGTTAAAAACTTATTGTGGTGTTGTAATTCAGAAGATAAGTGAGGAATAACTTTGGGACAATGGTATTTTTTCTATTTAATATTTGTTTTCTCAATTTTGAAGACAGTAAAAATATCTGGATTTTTGACCAAGACTAGTGGATGGAGAAAAGTGTCTGTATTTGATCGTACAGGACATTAAACAAAACTGCATTTTTATGACCATATCGCTCAGCCCTACTTCTTGGTGACCTTTTAAAAATAATTGAGGGATGATAATAATGGTGCAATGAAGATAATTTCATATGAAAAGTTTGGGACAGAAAATAATCTGACTGTAAAATGAACTTTATGCTTTATTATTTTGAGGCAGCTCTTGCACCCTATGCTCCGGATCACTAGGCTGGTACAACTGTGGAGCAGGAGTTGGGACGCACCAATACAGCTCTTCAGTTCCAACACCAATTCCAATACTATAGCATTAAGTATCTGCCGATACCTGATATGACACGAGTGCAGAGAAGGAGAACAGCATTTATTTCCATTAAAATCAAAATAAAAAAAGACAAAACTGATCCACATGTGTTGGAACTGTTATTTATCCCTTCAGTATCCACAGAAGAGTTTTGTGTACTGTAAATAAAAATTTAAACATTATGAGACTTTCTGGGCAGAATAAATGACCACTAAATAGTTTTATTACATACATTTGTATGTCCAAGGATATCATCTGAACTAATATTTGGAAGCTGCTATCCAACCCAGCTAATTTTTCAGTATTGGCGCCAATATTGGTTACCAGTATCGAATATGTGCATCTTTACTGTGGAGTCTATTTTTACCAAAATTTCCATAACTGGAGCTATTTTACAGGTGTGGTAAACATTTCTCTTTTAGAGAGAAAAGCTTAAGATGACACTTTAAGGGCTTGATGTTAAACCGGAAACGTTTGTGATAACTACCAGATTTTGAATTATGAATCAAACACCAAGAAACAGTTATTGTACATTTGAAAAAAATACCTGAATTGTCACTTTTTCTCCAACCCCACTGCCCTCTGAGCACTCAGACAGAACTGCTTCAGTCATTTTGCAAAGCCTAATAAAATTACATTACCAGACGCTAATGGGCCCCCATTGGACAACTTTTTTGGCATTAGTAATATATAGTGACCTTTTTGTCCTTCAGCAAGTCATAAAAAGTAGTTTTTGCTGGAAGAGGGTGGGCTGAGGGCTGGGCAGCTCAAACCAATGGGACCAAATGGACCAGCGAACCAAAACAAAGAGCTTAAAGGGGTAGAAATCAGCAAACGGCTCTGGCCTGCACTGTTGAGTCTCTGTGGTAAAAACAGGGACTCACACATGGAAAAAAACAAATTGAAGATTTTTTTTTATTTTTTATTTTTTTAACAAATATAGGAAAAGCAATGAAATATATTCCATGTTTCATTGTTGCTATGTTTTTCTACGCTAATAACAACTGTAACCACGTAATAATAAAGACTGCATATTAATCATGCTTGTTTGGCTGGTGAATCAAACATTTGAAGGTTTTTGTCTGAAGTGGAGGCGTCATGGCGGCAGGTCCGGCTCTTGGAGGGCATACAAGCTGCACTGCGGCAAGAGAAAGGGCAAGACTGACCGGTGTCAGCATGTTGTACATAGAAGCACTTTCCCTTAAAAGCACACAGTTGGGCCATGTAAACACGCATTAGTGAACTTCAGTCACCTCAGAATACTCCACTCCTCATACGCTCAACACTTTACACAGTTGTTGCTTGTTTTCATATTCCAAGCTTGTATTTTGCAATTGGGAGCTTAACCCCAGGTGTCAAACAATAGTAAACAGCACTCCATTCACCTCACTTTTTCAGCAAAACATGTTTCTGTCTGCACAATAACTCAAAATATGCTGAAACTTTTATTAGCTCAAAGTATTCAGCTAAAAGTTTTTCTCTTAACTCCACAGTAGATTCTCAAAATGGAGGTGAAGTATATGCTAGAAACCATATCATACTTGGCTGATTTATTTGTTAGACTATAAATACTAATGGTGGGCATAGATTTATTTTTAATCTAATCTAGATTAATCTCATTTTAGATTAATCTAGATTAAAATGGCTCATTCAGAATACGTGCGCTTCCTAAGTAATGACTACAAGTAAGTCCTTGAGAAGAGGTTTCTTAAGACAAACATAACGTGTTGGTAATTCATGATGTCATTGTAATTACATTCTAAGTAGTTTTAAATTGTGTAATTTGAAATGACATAACTGCATACCAAAAGTGAAGGAGTGAAATTCCCAGCTTGCATTGATGAAGTGCACAGTAAAGCCGAGGTAGTCATCCTTGTTGACAGATGTCCAGTGGTTCCCGGTCAGTGCTACACACCCCACCTCCACCATCTTTTTATCCTTTATGGCTTTCTCTGCGGCATACTGCTCATGTATTCTCCTAATGTTAGTTCGCCTCGCTGGTAGTTTGTAAGATGGGTCACCTGTGGCTACCTAGAAAACAAACTCGAGCCCATCATCCTCAACCACGCTGATGGGTCGGCAGCTAGTGGCAATCCAATGAGCAAGAAGGTTAGTTAGCTTGTCTGATAGAGCTGCGCTGACGGACTCGCCTTGGTTGCACTCAAATTAGTTTGACGGCAACTCTTCCCCGGCGTTTCAGTGCTTGAGCCAGCATCAGCGTTTGTTAAGGGATGCTTTCTGTTTAGGTGGTACTTGAGACTGGTAGAACTACTACAGTAAAGTAATGCATAAAGTGCAAACAACCTTAGACTTGTTGATGTCTCCATTGGGAAGCTTTTTAAAAATGAATTTTCCCTGAAGCAAACCCGGCAGCTTCGTAGCTGCATCCATGTTGGCGTGTGACATTCGTTGTGGTATTTCACAGTAGCTACAGGTTCGAAAACTCGTTGCTCCCTACAGTGCAATTCGGCAAGGTATACATCTGCTCTAAAGGTGAAAGTCATCATAGTTCGCTTAATATAGACCCAGCTCCCTGACCAACTGTGAGAATAGATTAATGGTGATATTTTTTATGTCTCCTGATAAGACTCCCACATTATCACAGCACGTTAACGCCAATACGTTAACGCCAATACGTTAACGTGTTGGTGGCACCACCAACACTCATTCCACCACCAACGCTTTCGTCAGTCTGTCCTAGGGCAGCTGTGGCTACAATAGTAGCTTAGTACCTCTGAATGTGGAGTGAACAATGATCTGTAAAGCGCTTTGTGTGTCTTGAAAGGCATTAGAAATGCAATGATTAATTTATTTTAAAACAAAATGTATTAATACAGAAGCTTCATTTGGGGAGGTCAGAGAAGGATATGATGAGAATGAATATGTTGTGAACTGTTTGACAATATCTTAATCTTATCAGGTTTACCTGTTAATTACAACTGTGTTAAGGCCCCTCAACATTGTCAAAATGAACCATGTTCTGCTTTTACTTTACAAGGCTTTGTGTCAATGGGGAACAAAGCAGCACTTGTCATATCCTTCACTCAACATTTAATCAACAGTCAATTAAGAGCCCTGCTGTTCCAATGTTTACTCTGTTTATTCAATAGTCAGAGTCAGATCTACATATGCATCACTTTGTAATATAATGTCTCTCCACGGAGTCCTCTCTAACTAGTGGGGTCACAGAATCCCTGCTAAGAAATCCCAAACTGTTTGTCTAAGCTGATACAGTAACTATATACTAGAAGTAGAGCTATAGTTGACTAGAGAAATGCCTGACCATGTATCTGACCTAGAGCATTTACTACAACTGCATAGGAGTTCATGCAAAAATCTATTTACAGTAAAGTGCTACAAGACTGTGTATTTATATGTAAAAGGACAGATTAAACTCTCACTACCAACTCTTTCACTACTAAAACTTCCGATAGCTCACTTCATGCATTTCCTTTCATGCTGTTGTTTGATATAAGTCCATAATCTAATGTAAATAAAATAAATCAGCTGTGGTTGCCTAGACAGCCCTACTAGTAAGTACTTGTACCCACAAAAAACATCAAAAAACTCCAAGGACCGATAACTAAGACAGCCCTACTATGATGAACTTTGAGTATCATTTTCAAGATCAAAAGTACTTGTACCCACAAAAAACATCAAATTTTTCATTCATGTTATTTTGACTTAACTTTTGACTTGCTAAAAACATTTGGGAGTGAAAAGAAATGGGGATTTGCTTCTCTACAGGGGAAGACTACATTCTGAATAAATTTAGCTTGACAATGAAAATCATTTAATTTCTCAACTGAAATCAATTGTGGAAATGTAATGATATCAAAATCTCTCAGTACAATATTTTCACATTATGCATCTTCCGGTATATTAATTGCAATATTTTGTGGAACTAAGAATATGCAACTTTTTTCATTTTAAAATGCCTTGACAAGACTCATAATTAGTTCTTTTTTCAGGTAATGGGCACAGAAACAGAGCAAAGCATCTGTTTAGTTTCATCTGCCTTTATAGGTTTTTTTAGTTGCTGCACCATAAATATTAATTTAAGCAAAGAGACTTGTAATTTGATATGTCGTGAGACATTTTGATGATAAGATATCATCATATTGTGGTTATTGTTACATCCCTAATAAACTGTGGTCTAGTTTATGGCATAATGTGGTGGTAATATTGTGATGTAGGGGACTGTGCTGTTCTACAACATATCGTAGCACAGCCTTTGTCTATTGTGGATTAACATAAATTGGGCTCCTGTGCTCATTTCCCTATTAATCTGGCTGCAGCCTCTCCTCTGTCTTCATTGCTCTTGTCAATTGGATTGTCCCTGGGTGCAGATTAAATGCCATTTCTATATCTGTGGGCATGTGACATTTCCCGCTCATTATGAGAAGAAAGATTTTCAATTAGCTTAAGGTCTAAGCACAGAAAAGGTATTGACTCTGTTGGCTGTGTTAAATTGTCACAAGAGCGCTTTTATGTTCTGCAGGGGAAGATTAGTGTAATGTGTGGCTCTGTGGAGGCTATTATCCAGATATGAATCATGGCTTATTGCACTAATGTGTTTATCACATACAAACTGTAAATGAGTGCTAGACGGAAATCATTGCGCTCAAGTGTCATCATCTATAAATAGCTCTCAGGATCTGGCTCCTCTGGATTCATTTGGTCATGTGACTGCTCCACTGACCAGAGGCGATGAGATATTGGTGACAAAAAGTGATTCAGGCATGGAGAGAGAAATCCTTTAAAGCTGGAGTCTGTGGCCTTGATAGTAACGATTTTCCCCACAAGTCCCTCTCAGAGAGCACCCGCTGTACTTCCACTCACAGGAAGTCACACCCTCTGATTAAAGAGCTCCCGCCAAAAAAAGAAAATGTGCTCAGATCACAAAAAGCACCAAGGCCTCACCTTCATTTACTAGTGATGCAGGAGAGTAGACAGATGTTTGTGGCAAAAGCAGCTGCAATACTATGTGATTTACCACTAAAAGATATTTAAAATGTCCTGGAAGGAACTAACGAAATGTGCTCACCAGGACTGATTTGCCTTGGGTGTCTCTTTTGTCGATTTATTGACTTGATTATCACATTTCTTCTTTTGTACTGTCATTCTTTGTTTCAGAGCCCCAGGTTATGAAAGGCAAAGCATAAAACTGACTAATCACCTGATAGCGCAGGCTTCAATAGTTTAATCAACGTTGTACTTGGACTGAATGATACTTGAGATTTTAATCAATTGCATGCTAATCTGTTTGAACAAGAGCATATTTCTGTATGCATTTAAATGTATCCAACCGGTTTCTTTTTATTGAAATAACCAAACAAACAATAATACTATATGTATATTTTGGAGATCCTAAATTGAGAAAGGTCTCTGCATAGTTTTAAAGATTTGTCATGGTTGAGTTTAATATATAATTAATTTTTGACACCCGTGGATCATCATGTTATAAGTTAGTCATCTAAAACAACATAATAAAAGAAACAAGGCCACTCACGTCTGTGCTAGAAAACAGCAGTGTCATAAAGAAGCTGTAAATCCTCCTATGGATAGCTGTGCATCACACTAGTGAGTTGTTATTTTGTGCCAAAAAAAAAAGAAAAGGAGAACAAAGTAACTGCAGAGGAGTTGGTGTATTGGGAAATGTGTGTTGATCGGCAAAACGGAGTCTTGAAAATTGTGCTAATCACTTCAAAATCAATTCTGGGTGGGTAATGGTGAGGCTAAACAACTATCCATCCATCCATTTTCTCCCCCTTAATCCGGCTGGGTCGCGGGTCAGCACGCTGTCCATTACTCTGTGCACCAGACCCAGACTCTATGAACCCACAGGAGGGCTAAACAACTATACATGTTTAAAAATTCTAAAAAGTACATTTTACATTAGAGGTCCACTTTAAATAACTTTATGATCCTTATTTAGGCCCTCAAACATTAATGACAAGCAAATTATTATCAACATAGCACCCAGTTTCATTCCCTCAAATATGGTATTCATGTATGTAAACTATCATCACCCTATTACTTTCTGAAAGATCAAAGGTCACAACCCGATCTGGCTAAACACTACACAAAGTCAGCCCATTCTGAATAAATCATACAGTTGATTAAATGGCCATGCTAAGTAGCTGCCTTGTAATCCGCGCACTCCCATTGGGCGCCTCCATCTTTGCTGACCTCGGCCTGTTTGTGCACACAGCCAGCTCACTGCATTCAATTATAACCCACAACCCATCACATTATATTTTATTTAACCGCTAACAAATTACGCGCTAGAATTTCAATCATTTGGATGCTACTTAGTCCTTGGGTACTTGCAATTAAAAACAAACGGTACATGACGATATTAGGGTCGTGATTAGGGTTTAAGATGTAAGTGTAAGATGTTTTTCCACCTGTCTGTCTATTGGGATCCTCGGTGTTTATTTTTTACATAAATCACCTCTTTGAAGGATAAGGTTCAATGCTCACTCTAAATCATCTGCAGCACTCAGAATGAAGAATGGCTTTTGATGCTGAATGTTGTTGTTTTTTTACAGGTTTGATGTTATATATTGGGTCATTTTTTCCGCACACGTAGCTTGAATGACGCTGCCAAGATGAATATTGTCCAATTTTACACCCAACATTGTGTTATAATTTCTTTTTACAAACCTCTGTCGAGAAAAACATGTAAAAATATATAACGGATTTAAGGTCTTGTTAACTTGTTTTATAGACAATATTTAAAAAGCAAGTTAAAGAGCCTGTCCCAAAGTATTTTATGCTTTGATAATCAGGAACTACGTATTAGCATGCTAGTTGTTGTTAGTTTCACTGTCATGGCAAGACTCCGCGCTGATCTTGGAGAGCTGTAAAAAGCCCGTATCCATTAATTGCAGTGAATAATTAGGATGTTCAGAATACATAAGATAAGTGAGGAATAATGTTGGATCACTGCAAACTATTCAAAGTAAACCACTTGTGTTTTTCATACTTTTTAGGCCGTAAAATCTGCAACAATGCAAGTTGTAAGCAAAGATATATATTACCAGTCAGAAGTTTGGACACACCGTCTGATCTGATCCCAAAATCTTTGGCCTCTCTCAGTAAGCTGCTTGATGAAGTTTCGTGAAGTGATTTTAACTTCACTGGTGTGTCACTTGTCACTACCAAGAATTGCTTAGAGTGCAAAGCAGTGGTCGAAGCATTAAAAAAAAATAAAGTTTTGAGTTGTTGTTTTTTTTTTTTTAGTTTCTTATGTTGTGTTCATTCATAGTTCTGAGGCCTTCAGCGAAATTCTACAATGTAAATAATCATGAAAATAAAGAAGCAACAAAATTCTAGGTGTCTCCAGTTTTCCATTTTTTGGGTTTTTTTTTTTTTTGGATGAAAACTAAATTGAATATACCTCAAACTAACTGCATAATGTTTCGATACAGCCCATCACCAACATGGCTCCATGAAAATAGACATTTAAACCCATACAAACATTCTCCATATGGATAAATATGTTTAATGCCATACGGTAGAACGTTTTATCCAAACTAATTACATCTGCACGGTGACAGGTTAACACTAAAGCACTTTTAAATGTTAAACGAGGGAGACTGGTCTATCTGTCTACCTCTGGTGTCCTTTCTTTTTCATGTTGTTTTTTTCCACATAAAAACACTGTATGCTTTTGTACATGTAAATTCTGTGTACAGCACTGCATTTCTGCTAATGAGATCATTGTTTTTCTTGGTAATTGGCACCTTTTTATTTTTTCATATTTGCCCTCTGTTTTATCTCCAGCACATCCAGCGACCTCTACAACGCTTCATTCTTGATGGAAGCAAAATTCCATAAATCCAATTTTACCTGTCAGTCAATCTGTTCTGTCTATATTATGCATTTTAAATGTCAGTAGTGACCTCGGAGGACCCCATCCACCTTATCCATTTTAATAGGTGTATGTTTGTTCACTTAATGCAACTCTATTCCAGGTTCGATCGCAAATCTGAAAAAGTAAATGAGGCTGGAATGTGCTGTTAGTCAGTGAGTGCATAATATCAGGAAATGTATGAAACCATTCACAGTTCTCCACACGGCTGCCTTTTTGGATTGACAGCTACCACTCAACAGTTATTTGCTGCTAAGAAAAAAATCACTGAGGTGAAAGACTTGATGTTTCTTATCCATGACTGATTTTCATGACTAACTATTTATAAAGCACTTTAAAAACGTTGCAGCTTCTCAAAGTGGTGTACTCAAACATTGAACAGACAAAGCAATTACAATCAAAGGCAAAATAGCACAATTAAGAACACAGAAAACAAGGCACACGTCACTTAGATTAGTTAAAGGGCCCGATATGGTGTTTTCTGATTTATGGTATAATGTTGTTTCCCTATATCACAAACACACCTGGAGTTATGTTTTGTTTCATTCGCTCATGTACATTCCTACACAAACCCTGCATATTTAGGCTGAGTTCTTCTCTCAAACAGAAAACAACTTGTGATGTGGTAATACAGGAAGCACCCCATTGTGTTTTAAAACTTCATGCACTTTCAGTAAAATCATTTGGATATTTAGCATTGGCATTACCTGTCCTTACTAGACAAAGACTCATAAGGCTTAAGGATCTAAAGGCTTAGAGCAAAGTCAGTGAGTTAGTTTTGTCTATTATAGCAGCGGTCCTCAACCTTTTTTGCCCCACGGACCGGTGTAATGTCAGACAATATTTTCAGGGATCGGCGTTTAAGGTGTGGTGGATAAATACAACAAAATAATATGATGTGACCTGCATTCCAAGTGGAGAAGCAGTTTTGAGGCTTCAGTGCCTCATTCGAGAGCCGGTCGCCGCATATTATGCAGAGCGGGCTTGGTGCGTGGGAATCTCCTGTTGGGATAAATCCCTATTTTAAGTAGGACTCCTGATATTGTCTATTAAATGTAGCTTTCTTTTTCTTGGAAGTCGTAGGTTCCTCTTCTGTCTCCTGGCTGGGCCTTTTCCCCTTTGCAATGAAACTCTCCAAAGACGTTTGTTTTTTACTCATTTTGCTGCTCCTGGGTTTCATTTTAGCGCTAACCGAGAAGAGCCTGGACCTGCGTCAAGAGTGACATAGACGGATGTAACAGAGAATCAGGTCATTTTTCAAAATAAAATATCTTTCAGATTCTGAAATAAATAAAGTTATTTATTCTTTCTGTGAGGCCCGGTACCAAATGACTCACGAACCGGTACCGGTCAGCGGCCCGGGGGTTGAATACCGCTGGATTATAGGACTTTTAACAAGAAATCTACATCTCAACTGTGAAAAGATCTCCTCTCATAACAAAGTTACAATTAAAATAGTTCTTACTGAAGTCTGCTAAGCTCATGGCCCTAGTCCAATTACAGCTTTCAGGTTGGTTGGTTTCTCTGTGATAATAAGATTGAATACACTTAATGGCCTGCATTTATCAAACCTGCATTTGCCTTCTGCTCATCCATGTCAGTTGGGACTCTAACAGAAAATCTGCCATTTATCAATAATAATGTTTGTTTCATTTTGATTTATCTTTTTAAACTTTTGGCTTTCAATCTCCATTTCATGAAAGACTTTAAATCGGTGACACCTAAAACACACATTTCTGCCTTCAAAGTCTGAACTCTGCCCCATAGTTAATCACTATGGCAACGCTCTTTATTTTTATCATTCTGAAACCCTTGGATAGACTAACAAAAAAAAAATCCCCCTTTTATCACATGCCTCACATAAAGACACTTCACAGAAACAGCTGCTCCAGTGACCACATTTCTCTATAAAATATCCCAACAGAATTAAATGTGAAGGTTTAAAATAGCTTGCAGTACTTTCCAACAGTTTGACAAAGAGTAAAGCAGACACACAGCTCATGAGTGGGCAGCTTGGGGAGTTCAAATGGAAACTAACATGCATACGTCTCTGAGCTACTAATGTAACGTAATCGTGTATGAGGCAACTTAGCAACCATCACTCTGAGGATAATGACCAGTACTGATTTAGCCTCGAGCTGCAAGATTATTCTCAAAATGACTTATTAAAAAAAATAAATGTTGAAATAAAGGATTGTATTTGAAGTTTTTAATAACGCCATCTGTAATTTAAGACACAATCTCAATCATTCTCCTGAAATCTTTAAAATTAATTCAATTTATATTTGATTCCTGACATTCGATATAGAACAAAAAGCCATGATTTAACTGATTCTTCTGATTGTATGTGTGTTTTCTCCCATATCTAGTAAGTAGTGTCAAGTAGCATGTTAAAATATCATAGTTATGGTGTTGAACAAGAAGGGATTGTTGTACCACTTTATACCTATACCTTAATTAGCCTTAATAAAGAATAAAAAATAATAGGCTTAATTCATATAAAAATGTTTCTTAAGAATGAAATCTTGTGCTTGAGCCTGCTATATCATTTTTATCTACGACACGCGGATCATTATGTTATAATTTGGAGATAAATAAATCACAATATTCATCTAAAACTAAAAACAATTTCAATGCACAATGGGAAGAGACGTCACAACAAAGAGCTGTGAAGTTGTCTCTGCCTCCAATGGAGAGCTGCATCATGTCTGTGAGTAGCAGTATTTTTGTATTTGTACCACAATGTCTAAACAATACTGCTGAATTCTATGTGTCTCATCGATTTAGAAAATCAAGGGAGTACAGCTCAGTGGGCGTATGCCAGTGGATTTATTGGGAATATGATGTCTTGAAAATAAGTGATTAAAGATTGCTCAAACATGCATAATTCACTCTAAATACAACTTTGAGAGGAGAAATGAGAAATCTCTGCAAAGTCAATTTTGCACAATAGGTTTGCTTTAATCAGGCTAAGTAACTAACTTAAGGGGTTAGAATTAGGATACAGATTAATGAGTTACTAAGCCTGAATCATTCTCTATAAACTATATGTTCGGTACAAATGATTTTTGTGGTTTATTTGTTATAATATTGTTGATATATTTGATCAGTAAGTCCACACAGTGACTTTTACCCATGTTAAGTTTGCCCATTGTAGTTTAGTGTAGTTTACTGTTTTTATCATGGCATAGTAGGCTTTGATTTGACTCTCTGTGGTAAATTAATCACCTAGCAGAACACTGTCACTGATTTCAATGATATGGTAAGAACTTTCTTAATGACCCATACTCCAGTGTCCCTGCTTCTCATTTGACATTCCACCACATCTTTTCATCATTTAACATTTGAAATAGAGCAGCCGAGCAACAGGAGACCGGATTGTGAAGAAAATGAACTTCGGTTTTTCAATTTACCTCCTATTTTTGACCATACTGTGAGACGTTTGCGTAGACAGATAGGTTTGAAGAGTGGTGATTTAGTCCTGCCTCTAAAAGCTATTCCTCGACACACACAGAGTTAAATGGCTTTATAATGGCTGTTTTTACACTCTAATCTGTGCAGCTTGTTTAACCACCTGTGGCCCAAAGGTTAAGGAAGTGCTTTGCTAAAGTGCAGACGCAGTATGTACATTTTTACATATAGGCTTAGTTTAGTTTGAAGTGGTCTTTCTAATCACTTTCACTTTAGATTTTACTGCTTTTACTTCAACCGAAGATCTTTTTTTTGGTTACTTTGTTTGGTCCAATTTAACTTTTCACTTTCTGAAATAGTATGTCTAGTGCAAGGTAGAAATGACCATAAAAGGACTCATTATCGAGATATTACATGGTAGGTCACACTGCCATCTTTTATAATGTCTTTTGTGTTTCAGAATAGATTCTTATTATTTTACCTTTGACTCAGGTGCAAATGTGGTGCTTTGTGAAATTGTTAGTTAATAACAATTTTGGTGAAATTTGTGAAATTGTCAAGTTAATAAGCCAATTTGAGAGAAGCTACTGCAGCCAGTAGCAGTTAGTTTACTATATGTTACCTCAATAATCACAATATCAAATATTGCTTTTCACACTTGTTACCAAATATAAATATTAAAGGTCCTATATTACTATGTTGACTCTTTTGAGCTTTTAGTCATGTTAGAATGTTGTTACCCCATCAAATACATGCCCAGAGATGTCTTTAGTTTCATTCACCATGTTTGAATAATCCTTAAACCTTATTAAGATACACATTTATGCATAGAAACTCAAAGTGCTCTGTTCCACCTGTGATGTAATGTAGTGGCAGGCTTCAACTTAACCTTTTTTCAGTAGAGATGGGCATTTTTAGGGCTGAAATTATCCAAATGATTCTAGTGAATGCGTATGAACTTTGAAAGCACCGGGCAGCACTTCCTGTTTTACCCCATGACATCACAAGGTGGAACAGAGTGTTTTGAGAGAAAAGGAGGAGGATTATAGGAGAATTTGCAGGATTTGTGTTTTAAACATGTGTGAATTAAAAAAAAAACAAAACTCCAGGTCACATTTAACATAGACCAGAAAGTTGCATAATATGAGCCCTTACATCACAAACAAATTCACTGTGTTTCACTAATTTGAATTGAATGTCTTATTTTATTTTGGCTTGTTAAAACATATGCAAATGGCTTTCGATTTTAATTTCCTAAAAATGAACAAGACTGACTATATATCAGTGTCATTTAAGACTAAAACTATTTAACATTCTTCTTCCAAAGTTTGAACTCTGCTCCAAAACACTCTGACTGACTGTGGACCTCTCGATGAAAAAGATGATCATTAATTCTTCGAACTAATTGACTAACAAGTAATTACAGAAATTCATCTAGGCTTGTCACAATAACACATTTTGAATATATACTGTGATATGATACACTGCGATAAACAATAATATTAAAACTATTTTATGCTACTTATACAATTAAAATAAAGTCGTATTATTTAAACTAAACTTTTTTTTTTATGTACAGAATCATTATACTAATAGGCCAAATAAATAGCAGACTGAAGCAATATTTAGCAATAGAAGAGACCAACCTTCTACAGCTCAAAACATAATGTATTACAACAAAAATAACAAAATCTTCTCAATTTTGCAAAGAACATGTGCAATAAATGCTGGGCCGTAAAATATATTGTTCCAGCTTTCATATATTGAAGTTGATATAGTAATTATCGTGACAGGCTTAGACTAGACCTACTTTTCGCCATTACAACCTCCAGAATTCTCAGTGTGTTTTGGTGCAAACAGAGATAGTGCCGTGTCTCTGGTGATGTGGATTCAGCCAGGCGTGTCCTTGTCTTTGCTCTGAGCCATACACAATACGAGACCACTGGTGTCCACTGCATAGTCTTTGGGGGTGCTGCTCTGGAACATGTGGCAGTTCTAAGTTCAAACTAAACCAACCAGGCAGATACATCTCTCCGCAAATCTGTGTCACAATAACTCACTATTTATAGAAGCGTCACGGCGGGGAGACTACAACGGCTAGATTAGAAACTCGTCGCCCCATAGACCTTCTACTTGTTAACATTCCTATATTGTATTGCCCTATATTAGTCTGTCTACATCTCCAAAGCTCAAAATGCTCCTTTCCACCTCGTGATGAAACAGTGGTTTTCTTTTTAACAGGTACCTTTACCTTTTGTTCAGAAGAGATTGCCAATTCCGGGGCTGATATTATCCAAATGAGTGGAAATGTGGTAATGAAGCAAGTGCTCCATTGTGTTTTAAAATCTATGCACCTTCACTAGAATCATTTTGATAATTTTAGACATGGAATTAACCATCTCGACGTAGCTGTAGACTTGAAAACTACCACTACATGACATTACAAGGGGGAAAAGAGCATTAGGAGCTCTGAAGCTGTAGATAGACTAATAATAAAGTGTTAAACGAACGTGTGAATGAAACAAAACACATCTTTAGGAATGCATGAGGAGGTAACGCTCTGGTGGCTTAAACATGGCTTAAAACTCACAGGATTGAATTTCACGTAATATAGGAACCTAAAAAGTTACCGACTGTGGCTTTAAATACGACATTATGCTTTGCCCAGATATATTTCCATTGCATATTTATGAATGACGTCCTTGTATATTAAATGCTTTTGACTTTTTCAAGTGTTGTGTGTGTCTGAAAGCTTCCTCTGTTGCTTTGTGCATTTGTGGTGATGTGCCCTTTGTATTCTGCTGCACTGTGGATATTTCCAGCTGCAGTTAGATGACCTGTTATTTGACAGCTCTCAACAAGGCGCTGGAGGCTTTCAAAAAGACACTACACAAGTGTTTGGGAGACAAATATAACATACATTGGAGATTAGACAGAAACTCTCTTTTCTCAGCAATGAATACCTGAAAGAACACTGAAATATCTTTCCATTTAATACACTGAGACAATTGGCAAAGTGATATGAGCTTAGTGATATGTCATTAAACCATACAATGTTGGCTTTTTTTTCTGCATCACACAGAGGTTTGTAAGGGAAGCCTTCTGTAAGTGTATTTACAGTGAGTGTTAAGACCTTGTTTTTGTCAGGACAAAGTGGAACCTGGGGATGCCTCTTTTGGGTCTGTTTTTGCCATTCCATTTCTGCGCTGTTTGCTGTGGTGCCATTAGCTGCTTGACTGAACCACAGATGAGCTATGCTTTACAGAATCACAATTACACTGGAGCCATTTTTCATCCTGTGAAGCTCTTCACAGGCAAACAGCCATAGATGGGCCGTTCACGTTCCTTATTTGTCCTTGTCTGGCCGAGGTTGCTGCTGGCTGACATAGCCTGAATTTAAGTGGACATCAATCTCGATAAAGAGCCACTGCCCCGCATAATATTCCCAACTTGGATTTTTGGTTTTGTGAGACACTGGAAATGGAAATAAGCATATTTCATGCTACAAACAGGACCATTAGACTCAATTTGAAGCTGAAGTCATTGGCTTTCTATTTCATGTTTTTGTTCAAGCATTTCTGGTAGTTGTGCCCAGTTATTGCATTAGCTCTCAGTGGGAACAGTCTCTGCAGATTTGGTGAAAGAACTTTACTGCTGTAAAGATGCTGTGAAAACACTAACTAACAATAAGAGATGCCATTATGATCTCCATAACACACTGTGTAGATGAATGGATATTTGTGAAGAACCCCATCATTTAACAATGGTTCAAGGATGTGAACTGTACAAAAACATTTTACATTGTTAGTATAATAAAAAATATAGATTAAAATGCATTGATTGTTAAACTGTATAATTAATATGTAATATTCTATTATATCCCTCCTGTGGTTCACCTCCTGCAGAGGGGTTCATAGGGTCTGGTGCACAGAGTAATGGGCAGTTCTGCCCCCGCAACCCAGCTGGATTAAGCGGGAGGAAATGGATGGATGGATGTTCTATTATATTCCTCAATCAGGACTTAATGATTTTTATTTAGTTTTTATTCATTTGAAATAGGATCGTGTATATGTGCAACTATCAACAAGCAGCTTTAACATGCTCAAGTTAGCACATTAGCTGTTTTTCATCCTTGGTCCTAAAGCAGATAAAGACATTACACATTTAAATAGGCAGCTACAGATTCCCTTCTCTTTCCAATCAGAAGTGTTTTAATTCAATTCATCACAATTTTTTTTTAAAAGGTGCACTGTGTAACTTTTCAGCTTTGCGTCAGTCGCCATGTTCTTTGCATGGATATGTCTGCTTAGAATGTTCCGAAACATGACATTAAATAGATCTGCCTTGTATTTATTCAATTTGTGGTTTTATAGCTCAAAATACTGCTATCTGACTATGAGAGGGATTGCCCATCTACAGATCTTACCTGTAACTTGGTCTGTTTTGGTCTCCGTGAAGATAGAAAGGTTTAATACCCTACTGTGAAACATTCCAATCAAACATCTCCATGGAGAAAAGCATTTGACGGATCCTCCGCCAGAAAAGTTAACCAATGCACCTTTCATTTTACCAGCTGGAGAAATTCTGCAATTCTGATCGGAAGTTATTTTTCCTGTTAGTAAAGGCCTCCACCCTAGTGGTCTGTATCCTTTTCAGAGTCCCAGTCTAGCATCAACAAACACCCGCCGAATAACCCACTATTTCAACAAGAACCAATTCCTTTCCCACTTCTCTACAACTACACCTCAAAACACTTGATTCTGTTTGCATGGCTATGTGCTGATAATACCAAGACGTCCTTCCACTGGCTGGACACTGGCCTATCTGTGCTTTGCAAAGAGATGCTGGGGGAACATTTGGCTAGGAGCAGCAGCAGTCGCACCACAGTGGACCGGACTCTGCCCCCCTCATAAATGAGACTCATTAATTCTCCATGTAGGTAGCTAGTTTTCTACATGCAGCACAGCACCCCGCCTTCCCTTTGGGGACTCAACACTGCACCGGCTCTACTCAGCCCATTCTCATTCCTCCTACATCGCCATCTTCTGCTTTCAAATTTATATGAAGTTGCCAGTTTTGTGCATTTGCATCTGATAAGCCATGGAGAAAGATTGCCGTCATTACAAATGCTAGCAGCATTTTTTTTCAGTCTTTTATTATGGAATATCTAGCACTCCCATGTGGCTCCCCTGACCTAAATTTGCAGTTTGGTTCTCTTGACAGTTAAATTTCAAGCATGTTTGTTTTTTATTCATATTGGGTCGGTAAGCAGGCAGCGTACCTGAGGCGACGCGTATTTACATTATAATAGCTTTGAGTGACATTTCTGAATTTTAAATGACTACCAAAGACAAAGAAACTCATTGTGACGGGGGATCGCTAATAGGCAAGTGACAGCGAAATCTCAATTCTGTGTTTGATTATGTGCTGAATTTCTGGTGCTGTATACAGTGGGTTGCATATTGTCAGTGTTTGTAGATTGAAGTGCAAAAGTAAAAATGAAAAAAAAGAGAGAAAAACACATTTGGCGGAGGGCTTTGTGTATTGAAATCGCAGCGAGCATCACAGGCAGCTCGCTATCCACAGTGTAAACAAACAGAGGGCTCTTCAAAGGGCCAGGCTTTGACATAATTGGAAAGGAAATGGAGCTGGAGCGCGCAGTAATGCTTTTTGCCATTAGTGATCGGCCGGTCCCAGAAGAATGAGGAGTGGACAGGTCTACGTTCACGCCGCCGCCACCTCATTTTTGTTTTGAACTGTATTATATAACGTATTCTAGGTGAGCTTTTGATTCATAGATCGCCTCTTTTTGTAGATTCTTTTTAAAGTGGGCCGGTAATGGAAGCATCAAGATTAGAAAAAATGCCTAAGTAGATAAACAAAACTGTCCTTTGGCCTTAAGCAAAAAGAAGCAACATGAAAAAGCTATTCTTTATTCTTGGGGGTCCAAAACTAAGTCATCTTCCTCGTTTTAGCTCTACCACGTGCAGCTCTCAAATATGCTAACTCTTTCTCATTTATTATATATATTTTAGTCTTTCTACCTGATGCTAACCTCATAGCAATATAGTAATTAAGCATAAACCTGTAATCGATGACATGAAGTGAAAAACACTGATTTTAAATTATGGTGAGCAAGGTAAACAGGATATTTTTAACAAGAATAATGGCAAGTTTAAGATCAGTAGGTGATTCATGTGGGGGGTTTCTATAGCTCAAATAATGAGATCATTGTTAGTCCTGAGAAGTCTATAGGTATGCAGAGGTTGCATACCCTCCCGATGGGCGAGTTTCCTCCAGGGACTGTAGTTTCCTCCATCAATCTAAAACATGCACCACAGGCAAAATCCTCCAGCGAAGGTTTTCCTCACCAAGATCTGGAGATGGTTTCCTGGGCAATGCACCGAGGTTGCCATGGTAGTATTTGAGAATTGGTCAAATGCGACGGATAAATTTCTCTAGGGAGCCAATATATCTGATCCTATCACATATATTAATAAAGTAGTCAAACACCATATTATGTTCAATAGATTTTTTCTCTCAGTTTTAATCTCTCCAAGTCTGGTGTCTTTGACTATATTCGGAAAGTGTTGGTTTATCCACCTCCAGGTCATCCCACTCAAATCAGCACAATCCAAAATGCTTTCTATGAACTGGAAATACAGCAGGACTAGAAAGCGCAAGTGTCTCATGTAATACAAAGTGCATAATCGAAGCCTATATTTCTACTGTTTTACATAAAGCAACATCTGAGCTACTTCATTCACTTATCCAGCTTCCTGTCTATACCGCATTTCCATTTTGGCCCGGATGAAATAAGTGATGACAGCATGACCTTTTATACTAATAGCGTGTAATTGGAGAGTGGTTATTACTACAGGCCACTCGTGAGGTCTCATCCTGGGAGGTCTGAATGCAAACTCTTCAGACAGCCTTAAGAGCCCTATCTGGATCTACTCATATATAATGTAAATGAGTGTGTCGGCGCTGTCCAGGCCACTGATGCACAATATGCAGACATATTTAGATTATACGGATTGGATTCATTCGCTTCTCATGTGAAGAGCACTTGGACTGGTTCTTTCTTTCTTGTTTTCAAAAGGGTCGTGGGGATAGATGTTTGTTAGATCGCAGTGTTTAATTTTGAGTATTTATTTTCCAAGGCGAGAGGCATTCATGTCAAGTGTCTTTTGTCGCAGCCGGTCCTTGGAGTTTGTGTCCATACGGCGATCTTAATGAGCCGTTGACCTTACAGCATTGATAGCCCGCAGCGAATGTAAATAACTGCTTGGCTTTCAAAAGTTCTATTAAATCAATGACTCATCAGCACTATTTGTTGCACACGGCATAACTTAATTTGCTTGACTTGATTGAGCTGATCTACATAAAAATTGAATTTGCCCCGAGATGGATTCATGCTTCATAAGGAGTGTGGTGGAGGCTGCACGGACCATGACAGAACAGGAAATCACAGAGAGCTACAATGCCGTACATGACCTTTTGGGAATGGAGTGATTTGGATTTCAATTAATGAATTATTCTGTTTTTGTTTTTTGGTGTAGCTGAGAGTTTAAAAAATGTTTTGGAATAAATCATTAAGAACATGTGAAACTGAAAATTTTGGCTGAATCAGACACTGTTCCACTACTTTATGAAGAAGATATACAGATATATTCTCATTCTGTGCAGTTTCTTGGCGTTGATGTTAAAATATTGTCATTGTTTAGTTGAACTCATAACTCAGAAACCTATGGATTATGGCATCCTGCAACAACATTGTACTAATGGAGGTGTAGACCAACTTAACACTGTATATCTCAGTACATGCTCACACCAGAGACCTACTATTTCAGAGGAAAAGAACAGCTCAGTAAATCCACTGTATAAAACAGGTGTCCAGAGATCATTTAAGAGCAGGAGTTCAAGAATGGACTGTTGCTCCATTTTCTGAGATCTGTGGTGTGGATTTTGAAGGGAATATTACCAAATATTAGATACTGTGTTTTTCAAGTGCTGTCAGAGTGTAACCTTAGGTGTGTACTGACTGTGCAAGTGTGATGCGATTCAAGGCTCGCGTGGGTCCCACAAGATTTAAAAACATGTTGCAAGGAACCCTCTCAAAGTAATAACCAAACCTGACCTGCAATCACTATAAATCCAGCATAATCCTTAGTGTGCTTGGTGGCACATAGCACTCACTCTTCACAGCAGGGTTCCAAGTTCATCTACCGGGCAGTACGAGTCTTTCTGTGTGGAGTTTGCATGTTTCTGTGTCTGGCTCTCGGGTCTTCCTCATCAAAACATGCACAATAGGCAATTCCCCAGCCTAGCCTAAAATCCAGAGATTAGTCTCCCAGTGCGATGTGGGTGCAACTCACTGCTCTGACGGCTTGTCACAGCAGGATGGGTCAAATGCAGAGAAAAAAATTCCCTTACAAGGATCACAAAATTATACATTGACCTTAGACTTAAGAGTGAAGTAATATCAGTTTTATGTGTACAACAAAAACAAAAACGACATTTATATGACCTATGTGGGAGTGATAATACAGTTGATAATAGAGTAGCAAATTCCATTTTACCATAGTTTTATTGCGACCACAGCTAGAATGCTGCTGAACAAACAAAAACTCCATCCCTTGACTTTTAGATTATAGGGGAACACTCTCCCACTTTGCAATACAAGTCTGAAAATACTCTTTTAACAACATTACAATTACTGAAGTAAAATAAAATATTGCTAAGTCATGATTTAGAGTCAAGTTTTATTTTATTTTCAGGAAACAAAACAAAATGGTTGTGCCGGATGAGGACATAACTGATCCAGTGTTCACATAAAAGTGTCTCTTACTAATCGGTGGAATGATTTAAAAGTTTAAATGTTAAAGTCAATTATATTGTATTTGTGAGCTGTCCATGGAGTGTTATCCTGGCGCCGTCCACTCTGCTTCTCCTCTCTAACCTTTACCTTTGTTTTGACAGATGCTATGCTGCTGGTCGCGCAGAGGCTAGAGGGACCTTTCAACATTGAATCTGTCATGGAGCCTATTGATGTGAAGATTTCAGAGGCCATCATGAATATGCAGGATAACAGCGCCCAGGTCTCCTACAGGGTGCGTCAATTAGCTTTATTCCACATAGCATTGACTTAAAGGCTTCACATCACAGCTAAAGTTAGTCAAAGTGGAACTACTAAGTCACACTGTGCGCTGTAAGGTGTGCACCGGACAACACATGCTAATTATGTCCAAGTTTAGGTTCGAATTTGAATTATACGTTAGGCTTTGGTCAGATAATCTTAGTTCAACTAACAGTAGTTAATGTGTTTCCTGTGCTTTACTGCATTCTCCTTTGCCCACAAAATTGTAGTCAGGACGTCAAAAAAATGTAGGTGGTTGTGAAGATATCTGACTGCCTACACACTTTTAGATGCCAGCTCCTGTTCAGTTAAATGCCCTGATGCTTTTCCCATGCAACAGATGCAGTTTTGTTTATGGCTTAAGTATATGTGGTACTTTCCCCCAAATCCCATAAAAATCTTCCCCCTGTCATTATAAATAGCCATTGTCAAATCATCTATCAGAACAGCTCGCCTCAGGTTGACGTACCGCGCTGTCATGTACGGTAACGCGGGGTGAATGTCTTTTGGCCTTAAGCAAACATGTTCACCCTATTTTTTCCTGCCTCCGGGGGTAATTTCAGACGGTGACTATGGGTTCACCCGTGTCCATGTAATTGCAGGTTTTCCAAGGTTGCGGCCAGCCCAAACCCGCAGGAATGAGCAGATCCGCACGTGGTGTTTCGGACGTGTTCACCGCCCGCTTCAAGCCCTACAGCCCCGAGGAGCGCCCCACCACTGCAGCTGGCACTAGCCTCGACAGACTGGTGAGGAATCCATTGTTTTCATCTGTGGTGGAAGGTAACGAGGTACAAAAGTATAAGTACCATTCTTAAAAGGTGCACTATGTAGCTTTTCGGTTGGGTCCATCACCTATCTATAGATGTCATTGCTCTGCAGTGTGACATTAAACAGCTCTACTTTACATCCATTTCATTACAGGTGGTTTTGTAACTCAAAGAGATCTCAAAAAACAGGCACTTTGACTGTAAGCGGGGTTTCCTCTCCACAGAACTGACTGAAACATTGCAGACAAAG
The DNA here is from genome assembly GCA_000787155.1 of Scartelaos histophorus. Lineage (NCBI taxonomy): Eukaryota > Metazoa > Chordata > Actinopteri > Gobiiformes > Gobiidae > Scartelaos > Scartelaos histophorus. Next base: position 37,595 of record KN489412.1, read on the forward strand.
CAATAACATCTCCATGGAGTAAATCCTTTCATGGACCCTCCACCAGAAAAGTTACAAAATGCAAGTACAATTTTTAGGTATGTGTACTTAAGTCAGTTTTACAGTGGATACTTTTTTTACTTTTACTTCACTGCATTTGAGAGCAGATATATGTACTTTCTACTTTACTCAAGTAGGGGGGGGTAGTTTTTTTTTTTAGCTATAAAATCACCTGTAATAGAAAAAATAAAGATAGATAGATAAATATAGATAAAGATAGAGATGTTTAATGTCATACTGTGGAATATTCTAAGCAGAGCAATGCCATATCCATAAAAACAAGCAGGTGACGTACCCTCAAACAAAATGTTACATAGTGCAACTTTAATTATCAGTTGAATCACTTAAAATCTGCTAAATTCAAAATCAAAAAATCAAAAAATCAAAAGCACCACATTTCATGCTTTAATTGTTCTAAAAATCTCTGCAAATTCTTACTTTAATTTTTTTTCTCTTAAAGTACATTTTTAAACAGAACAGGCACTTCAATAATTTACTTGAGTAGATTTTTTCATATGAGTAAGAGTATGAGTAACTTTTTGCCCCTGTATCTGTACTTTTACTTTATTTCTTCCACCACTGGTTTTCAAGCACACAGAGACACAGCATTTTTGTGGCGTAAACATCGTTTGTCTTTCTTGACTTGACACTGTTGATTAAAGCTGGTGATTTGCCACAGTAAGCCCCCCACCGCCGGAAATTAATTCTTTGTACCCGTGAACTATTCAGGTCCCCCATCTCTATTGATTTGTGTTTGTGTTAACGAATCAAGAGCTCCATGGCGGCAGTGCAGACACACCTCCTGTGCTCTTCTTATCCCTGTTAGTACGTTTCAAAGAGCAGAGAATAGAAGGCACGGAGGTGGAGATGGATGGTTTTCTAAGAGTGACGCTATCAATTGTTTTCTGTAACGCGGGTCTTTATTTTCCATCAGATTACGCACATGTTAGTGGGATTGGATCTTGATATATGGATTTCCATTTCCAACAACCTTGAGAGCTAAAATGCCGCCGTGGGCTAAAGGTTAACACAAAGCTGGCAGTTCCATTGAGCTGAGAGACAGTACTCAGCATGGATTAGCTTTCCACACTCTGACCCTCTGCTGTGAAAATGAACCCTCTTAAGTTACTGTTGAAAAGTTTTATTAGAAAATTACAGGACTGAAAAAAGTTTTGGCAGGTTCTGAAATTGGTTTAAAAATGTGATCTTCTGCTATGCTGACACATACCAGAGATACATTTTTCATTGATGAAAAGTTATATCGTATTGTATAGGGGTGTAACGGTACATGTATTCGTACCAAACCGTTTCGGTACAGGACGTTCGGTTCAGTACAGGCCTGTGCAGGAGTGAGTTTTATGTGTATTTACATTCCTCCAGAACATCTCCAACACGATATACGCACAGAACAGACTCTCCATGAGCAACACCTCCCTCTGCCACAGAAAGAACACACATAACCCACTGAGTCTGACTGTCCTTTAGTCCCACAGAAGCTGATCACATGCAGTTTTAAGTTTTGTTTCTGTAAAAGTAAACTAACGTGTGCAAAGCTGCATTAAACACATTATAATATAAAACGGGCTGATGTGACTCCTAAGTGGGTTATATGTTGTAAAGCTACTGTAAAGCTGCTGTAAAGAGTTTATTAATGCAAAAGATTTTAATTAATAATCTGATGCAGTGTAAAACTTGTTTTTACAGTGTAAAAAAAAAATTCTTATGTTCTTATAAAGTATGAATGGGCCTCGCTGTCTTTACTTTTTGAAATTTATTTGTATAATATTTCATACATTTGTTGCTTATTTGAGAACATTTTATTTAACTTATTAGTATTACCAAAGAGGTCTTTGCATTTATTTTATTCTCCCATTTTTATAATGTTAAAACAAATTGTTGGTTAAATAAACACACAAATAAACAACACGCAAATGGTTTTGCATTTTGTTCCTAAACTGTACCGAAAATGAACCGAACCGTGACCTCAAAACCGATGTACGTACTGAACCGAGATTTCTGTGTACCGTCACACCCCTAGTATTGTACAATATTTGCCATGGAGCAATTATATGATGCTATTTTCTGATCTATGTTATAATGGAGTTGTGTTTTGTTTAATTCACACATGTTAAACACACAAACCCTGCATATTTAGGCTGTGTTCTTCTCTCAAACAGAAAACACTCTTTTCCTCTCTGTGATGTCATGTGGTAATACAGGAAGTGCGCCACAATGTTTTAAACCTCAAACCTACTCGCTCACTGGAATCATTTGGATAAATTCAGTCCTGGAATTAATAGTCTTTACTAAACAAAAAGTAAAAGTTAACTTGAAAGTACTACTACATGACATCACAAGGTGGAACAGAGCATTTTCAGCTTTGGAGATGTAGACAGGGTTACTCAAACATGTGTGAACGAAACACAACTCAAAGTGTGTTTTCACTTAGGCAACAACTTTCTAACGTGGCTTAAAGCTCAAAAGATTAAATTTGGCGTGATATAGGCCCTCTAATTTTAATTTCCTTAATACCCTCTTTTTATTCAGTTTTAATATGTACGTTTCACCACTTTCATCCAAACTTGTCCATAACTTCTTCGCAACAAACTTATTCACTGTTTAGTTGAGCTGTCATTTCCTCCATGAAGTTTGAAAACAAGCTCTAAATGCTTTTTGTCAGGTTAATAATATGCTATTTATCCAGCAAAAACTCAATTTGAAAAGCAGTTCTTTTTCCCCCCATCTGGCTCTTAGAATGCACAAATAAAAGCAGAGTTATTTGTTTTATTCAATACTAATTGCATTTCCGCTCTTTCCCATTCATATTGCACTGGCTATTGATGTCCCTTATACAACAGCTCTGTGTGTGCTCTGTAGTCATGCATGTCCATCAGCTCCTGCTTCCACCTACTGTGAATTAATTGAGTTTGTTTCTCTGCTTTTCTGCTGCAAACCAGAGGAGTGTTTGGAATGAGATGCAACACAGTGTAAGGTTCAAAATTTTTTTCCTCGTCGTTTTTTATGCTTTGAATTCCTTGTTTGTGTATTGTGTGTCACGTGAATGTGTTCTAATCTGAATACACTGGCGGGATAGGCTTGGGTGGGGCTAAGATAACTGAAATTAGCTATGTTTCCTTCCTTTTTTATTTTCACATTGGTGCTGGCATGCTTTATCAATGTTATATTATTTCCCATTCCAAGGTACGGTTACAAAGTGCTGTGAGAAATAGTGTATACATTTTTTTGTCATTGTTGTATTCAGTTTACAGGATGGGTTAATGTCTTTGCCGAAAACAGCATTTAGAGTTTAATCTGAACCATTTTACAATAGAAAGACTGGAAAATGTGGCTTCTTTAGTAATATTATTGACCTGTCTTGATAGAATTGAATTACTAGATTAATTTGAGTAGAGTGATATTTATTACCTGCATTGGCCTTATCATCAACACAAGTATAAAAACCTACTGTTAGGCCTGCCAACATAGTAATATTTGAAGCACAATATATTTCTACAGACGTAAAGTGATAAGTGACAATATTGAAATTACTTTATACCATTGACACAATAACAATAAAGCAGGATAATCTCATTAAAGCATTTTTAAGCAGACAGTGTCATTCAAAAGGCATGAGCTATAACAAATAAACAACTGAAAGGACCAATATTTAGCATAGAAGCTAGTTATTCAAACCTCTACAGTTCAAATTTTATTGTATTTCAACAAAAATACCCCAAATCTCTCCACTTTTACAAATAAATTGCACACACAATAAATATC
>JACN01011613.1:0-10690 GCA_000787155.1 Scartelaos histophorus
ATTGAATTGAATTGAATTATTGTTATTATTTTTTTATTTGTGATAATGTAAAATAATTGATTTTATGTATCTGTTGATTATTGTTGGAACATAATGCAATTTATCGTTCATGAATTGTCCATTTAAACAGACCTTAACAAATGTATTATAGCACCACCCAGTATGTGTGTTTAACAGTATTTATCAAAATATCTTTTTATGTTTCTATAATGGTTCATCCTCCAATATATGCAAGATCTTTAATGCTAAAATAGAACTATTGTCGCCATCTATACATTTTCAAGTTTAATCTTTTCCAAAACAAATCTCTGGGAACAGCTGAAACTATTTGGACACAATAACTTTGCAAAACTCCATAAAAATAATGACGAATTCAGGTGAGAATGCAAAATATTCACATTTTTTGGTTATTATTTGTCAACAAGGACTATTTTGTTATTCAAATTGGTCATTTTCTTAATGAATAACACTGAAATTGTTAATTAGAAAGATGTTTTTCGTAAACTATGGAGTTATTTAGCTTTAATACATTTGTTTCACACTGTATTATTATTATTCCTTCCACTGGGCTCATGAAGATGTTATTATTTTCCTTTAGATGTTCCACGGTATTGCATTAAATACACTGAACATGTATCTTTACTGTAAGTGGGGGTGACGCCTCTCCACAGATCTGACTGGCACTTCGCCACGGAGACAGATACATTTATATTGTTTCTAAATCCAATACTGATCGTAAAATCCTTCTTTTCCTTAAAACAAACAAAATAATAAAATATATATGAAGTGATACACAGTGTGGCACAAATGTGGATTATACCGAAAACCCAAAAACGTAACTCTGAGCCAGAAATTAAGAATTTGTCAACAAGGACTATTTTGTTATTCAAATTGGTCATTTTCTTAATGAATAACACTGAAATTGTTAATTAGAAAGATGTTTTTCGTAAACTATGGAGTTATTTAGCTTTAATACATTTGTTTCACACTGTATTATTATTATTCCTTCCACTGGGCTCATGAAGATGTTATTATTTTCCTTTAGATGTTCCACGGTATTGCATTAAATACACTGAACATGTATCTTTACTGTAAGTGGGGGTGACGCCTCTCCACAGATCTGACTGGCACTTCGCCACGGAGACAGATACATTTATATTGTTTCTAAATCCAATACTGATCGTAAAATCCTTCTTTTCCTTAAAACAAACAAAATAATAAAATATATATGAAGTGATACACAGTGTGGCACAAATGTGGATTATACCGAAAACCCAAAAACGTTACTCTGAGCCAGAAAAGAAGAAAATCAAAGCATTTATTTTAGTTTGTTTGGTTTGATTTTGGTTTACTGCACTGGAAAAGTAGAAAAACATGTGTCCTTACTGTGAGTGGGCTTGCCTCTCCACAAACCTGACTCTTATTTGGCTTTAATATTCCACAGTATAGCATAAAACACATCTATTAACATTTTGGCTTTAACTTTCTATATTTACAGACTTTGTAATTCGCTGAGTAGTTTTCAGACACAGCTCTAGTACTTCTAATCGAGTAAAAGTTTTGGTTACTCACCCACTCAAATACTTTTCACTTGTACATTCTTTTCATATTTTTCCTTTTTGCATGAGTAATATTGTTTTGAGGTGGCAGTTTTCTTATTTCAGCACATTCTTCTCCTGCTTAAACACTGACTGGGCCCAGGTGACGTTCAGTGAGGTCTTCCCCTGGGATTTTGTTAAACCTGCAATTAGAATAAACTCTACCTCAGGAAACAGCAGGTGAGAGTAAGAATGAGGAAACTGCAGAACAAACCATCTGTCTCTGCGTGACCCCTGACCCCTGACCTCTTAAAGGGTCCGATCTGTGTTCTAATGTTGTTTCCTCGTCACAAACAGACCCGGAGTTGTGTTTTTTTGTTTTATTCACACATGTTTAACGCACAAACTCTGCATAATTAGGCAGAGTTCTTCTTCTTTTAAACTGAAAACACTCTCCTGCACGTTTTGATGTCATGTGGTGATCCAGGAAGTGTTTTAAAACTCCAAACACTTTTACTAGAATCATTTGGCAGATTTCAGTCCTGGAATTTTTTATCTCTACTGAACTAAAGGTATTTGATAGATTAATTTGCCGCTAAACACCAAAATCACTTTTTTCTCCTGATTATCTGTGCAAATGGGTTTATTTTAGTGCATATTAAGTGTATATTTATAACTTTTGTAGCCTTATTTTGGCATTTTAGTGCATGTTTGTTCAAAATCAGACTTTTGGATCAAAGTCGTGTCTCTTTAGGATCAACTATGGCCAGAACGTTTGAATTATCAGGCGGGATAAACGGCCCCAACGACTAGAAACGAGAAAAAAAACAGACTTAAAATTAGACAAATTTTCTTGTTGTTAGCAAAAAATCTGCAAATGGGGTAGGAATATTTTTTTTGCCTAGAAAACGTAAGATTTTTTGTCTTTTAAGAACAACATTAGTGCAAAAACAAGTCAATTTAAACAAGCTGAAAGTAAGATTTAAGCAAAATATGGTTAAATTTAAGAAAATAACCGGTCTGTGCTGTGTTGGATTGTTGTGGGCGTCGGCCACCAGGCACCGCCCACTCTGGAGGTTTCTTGCTTATGGGCGGAGTAAAGCTTCAGGAGAGGGTTTAATGGACCTTTAAAGAGAAAACTACCACGACATGACATCACAAGGTGGAACAGAGCATTCTGAGGTGTAGAAATGTAGACAAAAAACGTGGGAATGAAAAAAAAACAGAACTTCACGTCTGTTTTTGATGACTTAACAACATAACATGACTTAGGACCTTTACAGCAGTGGTCCCCAACCCCCGGGGCCACAAACCGGTACCGGACCGTGGGTCATTTGGTACCGGGCCGCAGAATAAATAACTTTATCTATTTCAGAATCTGAAAGATATTTTATTTTGAAAAATGACCCGATTCTCTGTTCTATGTCACTCTTGACGGTCTTCTCGGTCACCGCTAAAATAAAACCCATGAGCAAAACAAACGTATTTGGAAAGTTTCTTTGCAAAGGCCAGGAGACAGAAGAGGAGCCGACGACTTCCAAGAAATAGAAAGCTACATTTAATAGACAATATCAGGAGTCCTACTTAAAATACGGATTTATCCCAACAGGAGATTCCCACTGCACCGAGCTGCTCTGCATAATATGTGGAGACCGGCTCTCGAATGAGGCAATGAAGCCTCAAAACTGCTTCAACACTTGGAATGCAGCTCATATCATATTATTTTGTTGTATTTATCCGTCACACCTTAAACGCCGGTCCCTGAAAATATTGTCTGACATTAAACCGGTCCGTGGGGCAAAAAAGGTTGGGGACCGCTGTTTACAGGACTGAATACAAGACCTTTTTGAAGCCACTGCCCATTAGTAATTGGAGTCGCCTCTCCACTGATCTGACCTGTAACTTGGCCTTGGCGTCTCCATAAAGACAAGTTTACTGCCCTATCGTAAAACGCCCTATTACAGGCAAAGCAACAGATAAAATCCCGCGCATTTTACCGTAACCAAACTTCTCCGAAAACACAAGCACATCTATAACAATAAGTAACTTTTCCTGTGTCCTTGAACGCCCCTCGGTCCCAGCCCCTCGTGTGAAAAGCGTACGGCGAGCGGCGAAGGACATATCTCTCTTCCCCCCCTTCGCTCCCCAGACGCTATCGCAAAGACGAGGAGCAGGAAACGGGAAAACAATGGATCCCGGCCTGACAAATGAACACCGCCTCCGCCTTATCTGCTCCGCCGAGGCTCCACACGGGGACTCGCGCTCCGTCTGCGGGAAAAGAACCGCTCGAAAACGCACATTTAAGAGCCTATATTAAGCAAAAGTGACGGGAAGTAACACAGGCAACCAAGACGCCCCATTAATTAGTAAGAAAATACAAGTAAAATCTGCAATAAATCTAAAAGTGGGCTACAAAAATCAAACTCAGTCGCAAAATTGCACGTAGGATATAAGAGTCGATGACGTAATGTGTGTCCAATCGCAATTTCTTCAGTTAAAAAAGGTTCAAATGTCATAATAATTCCCCACATCCCTGTAGAACCTCTGACATCCATGAAACCAAATCATGTTTTTCACAAATCCTGAGTTATTCTGCATGTTTTTTGTCCTTAAAGTGTCAAATGTTCATGTTAAACTTCCTTTAAATGACTCTAAATCTAATCACATTTATTTTCTTTCTTTTTTATCATATTTTCTGAAGTGTTTTGTCGTCTTACATGAAATTTCAGCGTTTCTTGAACTGATATTTCCCCCATAATATTCACACAAATACTGTCCGACATTGACGTCTAATTGTCGGAGTAGCGGCGTAAACATTAACATAAAATTTTTTCAAGCGTCCCACTACTCCAACTTTTTTTTTTTCATTGTTGGAGTAGCGGCGCTTGACTATTTTTCAAACATTCTGCTTCTCAACAGGAATAATATTAATGTGCCGCTACTCTGACAGCGAAAAAAAAAAGGTTGGAGTAGTGGGACGCTTGAAAAATAAAGTTTATGCCGCTACTCCGACAATTAGACGTCAATTTCTAAATATGTCGGAATAGCACCGCAACAGCAGACATGATATAATGTCTAAAAAACCAGACCTGGAGTTGTGTTTTGCTTCATTCACACGTTTGAAGAACCTTTTATTTTAGTCTTTAGGCTCAAAATTCTCTGTTCCACCTTGAGTTGTGTTTTTAAGTGAACAGTTTTTACCTTTTTTTCAGTAGAGATTGGCAAAACAGGGTTCAAATAATCCTAATTATTCTAGTGAAGGTGTGTGGAGTTTGCAAACAAATTGGAGAACTTCCTGTATCACCGCATGACATCACAAGGTGGAACAGTTTTCCGTTGGGTCTAAATATACAGGGTTTGTGTGTTAAACATGGAAATAAAACAGAACTCCAGGTCTGTTTGCGATGAGGAAACAACATTATAAGCTAATATGTGCCTTTTAATGTCGGGAAAGTCCTTGAATTCGATTAAAACCATCGGCGCAACATTAGCTTCATGTACCGCTATGTTTCGACAGCCTACACAATGCTCACGTTTGAGTTTCCGTAGCGATAACTCCCACCTAGCAGCGAGCGGCGAGGTTTTCTTCCGTCTCTATAACGTCTTGGAGTGCGTCCTTGACCCAGTTTTATTCAGCCCACACGGCGCTAACCGGGCAGAGCGCTAAACGCATTCACGCCGGCAGCTGTTAGCGGTTAGCACAGGGGAAGCACATGTCGCCAGGATCGTAAAAACCTTTGACAAACAAAAAGTAAAGCTGGAGACAGGTGGCTAAAGGTCCCGTGATGTTACGATGTGTTCGGATCTACGTGTAAGTCTATAAGTAGTGTGCAAAATGAGGGAAGCTGAGACTTTTCCTTTTTTTACATTTTTATTAAGACAATAGATTATAACATTTAACAAAATACAATAATAAACACAACACAACCCAAGACACCCACAAAATTAACGAGATAAAACAAAAATATCGTGGTTTTGCAGTATAAATCCCACCACTAGGCCTCCCTCCATTTACATTTTGACCCATTTAGAATTTAATTTCCCTTTTTCTCTCTCTCTTTTCTCCCAATTATTAATCACTTTGCTTAAACTAAGTAATTTCATCGTTTGCTTTCATCGTCTTTTACTTTTTTCTAGAATATTAAAGCACAATTTTAAACGATATTGCCTTTTTTTTCTTTCTCTTTTTTCCTTTCCCCCTTTTTACAGTATTAATAAGAATAGTAATTATCATCATCACACATACATAATATACATATACATAACATACATACATATACATACCTACATACACATATTTATATTTATTTTAACTATAAATTCTGAAATTGCCTGCTGCCTTATGAATAATTTTAATTTATTTTCATTTTAAATAAATTTAAATTTTCTCACTTATTTTAATTGTATTTATAAGATAGATAGATACAAATATTAACCTTAAATTATTTCATTTTAGTCACAAAATATATAAGTTAACATATAAATGCATGCAATTAATTTTCCCCCAAATACTTAAGAACTTCCCATCTCTTTTTTTTCTCGTTGTCCGTTTCAGTTGTATACCCTTCCCAAATTAAATATTGGTAAATATATTTTTGAAATATTTAGTATTAAATGAAAATAGATTTTTTTTAGCTTTGAAAATAAAATGTTTTCCCAGGGTAATAATTAAATTCACCACATCAGTATTGGAGTATGGAGTTTCATTCACATGTTTAACACGCAAACCCTGCAGATTTAGTTCATAAGCGAAGCAGAAAACACCGCGTGACGTCATGCGGTAATACAGGAAGTGCTCCATGGTGTTTTTGAACTCCGAACACCTTCGCTAGAATCATGCCTCGGCTCTAAAGTTGTAAGTTGTAAATTTCCTACTTGACGTTGTTGGAGCAGCTCATGTAACTGACGGAGTAGCGGCATAAACTTTATTTTTGAATTTTTTTCTTTTTTAATTATCGGTGTAGTGGCGTTTTACTAATTTTCAAACTTTTGGCTTTTCTGACAAGAACAATATTAAAAGAACACTGGGATTTTGGACATAGGACCTCATTTCCTTGTTAGACGTGTGGAGGCACTTTTTAAAATAATCCATCCAGTCTTTGTATTTGCAGAGGTCGCTGGTGCTAGGCTAGTGCATGTCAATGGGCATAGTTAGCCTGATGCTAAAAACAGTCTTAGACGCTCTACAAAGAATCAGAAGCAAATCAGTTATTACCCCAGACTGTTGATGTGAATGTCTGTGTCGATAGAATCATTTTAGAAGTAAAACCGAAGGATTTAGGATTTGGCAGCGGTGGACTGATATCTGAGAAAATAGTCCCTCAAAATCCAACAAATCATGTGATGCAAGGTTAGTTTTAGTTCTAAAATTATTCTATTGAGACATTTACATTGACAGTCTGGTGTAATAACAGATTTGCCTTGGATTGTTGCCATAGAGATTAACAATTTAAAAATAAAATAAAAAAAAATATGAAGGAGACGGGATCTTCTTGAATTAGCCAAGTTTGCTAAGTGGTCTATAGCGCGAGCCTTGAACAGTGCGTCTGCTCTATGTCTGTGGTATTTCCATGTTTTTACTGTAAACTATTCTTCCATTCAGGGTTTCCTCTTTTCAGGCTTCACTTTCTGCCCACGTCCGTCCTTGCTTTTTGTCTCGAGTTGTGTATTTCCGCGGCAACGCTGTGGTCATTCTGAAAGTACTCGAGCGTGATGTTGACCTACATGTGTCACAGTGAAGCGTGTCCTGATTTCAGAAGTCATTTATTTCACTTTTTTGAATAAATTGCACTTTTCAAAGTACTTTTCTGAGCATAGTTTTATTCCTGCTTCAGTTTTATTGAAGTAGCAGTAAGTAGTAAAAGTCTGAGTTGCAATTCCCACAGTGAGTAAGTCTGCGAGTGACAAAAGGCAAATGTTGACAATGTGAAATGATGTGAACGTTTGTGTTTCTTGGCGCGCTCCTTTATCTATCATCTAGTTTTTGTTTTGTGTCTATACTTTGAAAATACGATTATCAAAATGCCAAATCGTGTGCATTATATAAGGGCTTAACATTATATCAACTTCAAATTATAGTATATCAGATGTGTGTTCCAAGAGAGAATATACAAATATATTTATTACACTATCATGTACAAATCGTCGTAATTACTGCGTCTTCAGTCGGCAAACAAGGAGCTACAGTATTTAAACTACGTCACTTTTCGGCGACCGCGGCGATTTTTCCAGCAGAGTTCGTGGTTTGAGGAGCATCGGCCTGATGACGACGAGCTAAAAGTGAAGTTGGCGAACGGTGATTATAAAATAGTTCACAATGACTCTTCCAGGGCAATTTCTGATATCTGGAAGAAGTTTGGTCCAATAGCAGACAGTAGGTAGTAGGTATGCTGCGTGTAAGATTATATATAGTTATTTCTTGTTAAACTGACATTGGTTGCTTTTTTTTCATTGTTATTTTGCTATTTCGGGCTCAGACAGCAAAACGTTTAACCCACAAGTTTAGCCGACCAGAGATGAGGCGACTACGAAAACTTGAAAGAGGAAATGAAATAAAAGTTTTAAAAAGTGTATCGTGTGTTACTAGTTTAAGGCTTGGGGACTCCGCCTACTATTGCCTGTTCAAACGGCCTATTAAGAACTCATCTAGCGTCACGTTCGTTGATCATCGAAAAAAATAAAGTGCTTCAGTTAGAAAACTTTTAATTTGTGTGTGATGTATCACGGATACAGGCGGGTGCGGGGTTAACTTTGATATAATCACAGGTTTATTGGCGGGTGTGGTCGGGTGCGGGTCTCCAATAATGGACCCGTGCAGGACTCTGCCCGGCGGTGTGTGGGAATAATATCTTTATAATCTGTGTGTTCTTAGGAAAAGTTTGCATGATTTCATAATCTGTGTGTTCCTAGACAAAGAGTCTGCATGCGACATGTGAGACAGGTTAAAAATACATGGAGCCTGTTGCTTCAGTGAAAGGCTGACACAAGGGGAAACATGTTTAGGTTATTTGGGTTTAGAGCAGGTACAGTGGACCAGAGAGTAGGGCCATATAAGTGCAGTTTAAAGGATTGGGTTGTTCATGTTATTTTCAAGCTGTAAACCATACCAAACACGGAATCCACGTCATGTAAAGAAAGCTGATGTCTGCTAAAATTATGGTATAACTTCGTGAATACTGCAGGGAGCTGCAGAGATCTAAAAGTGGACAGTCCCCAGGGGTGTACCTGTATTTTCTGCCTAAAACCAAATAAATTTATTAAGTTGCATCTGGACTTCTGGACTCTTGTTTTCAACGCCTCCAGGGAAAAGCTGACAGGTGCCAGTAGGGGGCGGGACTGAGAGGGGCTTGTCCCGCCCGTAGACGCCAGTGACCGTCGTCATCATGCAATAACCTGCACCTGACTCCGGGGGCCATTTGTCCCACCTGGAAATTAAAACTTTCTGGGTGTAGTTGATCCTAAAGAGGCCGGTACAGACACGACTTTGACCCAAGACCAAAATTCTTAATAAATGTCCTAAAATGCCAAAATAAGGCCAGGGATATCGTATTTTCCTGAGTATAAGTCGCAGTCCTGATTTTGCATAGTTTGTCCTTGGGTGCGACTTATACTCCAGAGCGACTAATATGTGAAATTATTCACACGTTATTATATCAGTTTGTTTGTTATTTAGTGATTTGGAGTAATATTGATGCTTTGGTAAACGTGTTAGCATGTTTTTTAGGCTATAGTTTTGTGAATAATTGTTAGTTTGCTACGTGAACATACCTGACAGTTCGTTGTCTATGCGTCATGCAGCTGAATGTGTTACGTTAGCATACGTACACCTATTAACGCTGTTGTTCTTTAATCTGTTATTTTAAATTGCATTTTGTCTGTTCTTGGTCTTGGATTTTATCAAATAAATCCCACTCTTATATTCCAGTGCAACCTATATATATATGTTTTTTCTTCTTTATTATTATGCATTTTTAGGCTGGTGCGACTTATACTCCAGAGCGACCTATACTCCAGAAAATACGGTAAGTCTACACTTTTTTAGACCCATTTACACAGTTAATCAGGAGAAAAAAGTTATTTTAGTGATTGGAGGCTCTTTAAGCTGCTCTTACTTGAGTAGTAGTTTTCCCAAATACATTTTCCCTCATAATAATTTGTTGTATCACTGTTTTGTCTTTCTACTTGTTTTGTATTATTTTAAAGTAACATTTTTGTTCTACTCTCCACCTCCGGCTCAGTTTGTTCCTGCTGCAGTTTCTCGGTAATTTACTGGGACAGTTTGAGCCTCACATCTGCACATTTGTCACACTGTTGTGCAACATTCTATTAAAGCATGTGTTTTTAGAGGAACCGGGCAAAAGCAGAAACTGTGAAATACTCCCCACTCCCCCCGGTGACCTCACAGTGTGACCCCTCCTCTGTGACCCAGTCTGAAAATAGAGGTATTTAAGCCAAAGCTGGTTCTGTTCTATTAGTGGAAAAGCTGCTGTTTGTGTAACCCTGCGTTTGGTCATCCACAATAGGGCTCTGTGAGGGATAAAACTAATCTTCAGGTCCAAAGTGCGGCCTATTTTTAGAAAGAAGGATCTAGAAAAGTCCAAAATAAACACACGGCTCTATTGGCACAGAATTCACGGGTGAAAACATTTAATTTGCTTAACTCCAACGCTTAAATATCTATTTTTAAACAGAGGTGCAGTTTCCAAATGTAGGCGTTATTTCAAGGTAGAAATGAGAAACACATATCTTAGTGTGACCAAAAGCATCTGAATTAAAGCCCCAAAAGTGTTTTTTAATTCATTATCTTATTCTAACTATTTAAAATCACAATTCTACTGGACATTACACTTCTATAAAATAATAACCACTACACTGAAAAAAAACACTATTAAAATTTGCTTAAAAAAATTCTCGCGACAATTTGCACTATTTTTTTTCAATTAACAACTATTATTCAAAAATGATTAAAACTTTCTATAAAAAACTAAGTAACTATTAAATCTATAATTTGTGTATTTTTTATTGTCACTAATAATTTAAGATTTAAACAATTTTATTATCAGTTCTGTTACTTTTTAAATAATAATCAGCATTATAATCGTAATATTTTCAAGTAAGATTTAAACAATTTTATTATCAGTCCTATTATTTTT
>JACN01010100.1:0-13500 GCA_000787155.1 Scartelaos histophorus
GTCATGTCCCGTCAGAGGCACAGTTACACCTGAACACTCCGCTGCTGCCAAACACCTGGCTCCGGCTCCCACTGTCCAAATGAAAAATAAGCATAATCTGCCGTTCGGAGGATCCAGCAAATGAGGGATTTCATGACAAATTGGGTGGAGGTTTATTATGCAAAAGGGGGCCCGGGAGCGCACAGACAGCCAGGGCCCCCAGTACAGAGGAGAGGGTAGTTAGGCATGACATAAATTGTTGTAATGATATGTACAGTTTGGTTGGTCTGGTTAGGCCACTGTTTGGGAGTAAACCACAAAACCAACAATAGGCCCTGGCAATAATGTTATGCACACTGCGAGGCTGGCCTGGTGCAGCTTGTATCATTAGCACCACCCCACGCTAGTGCTGTCAGAATTAGCATCGCGCATGGATATTTGAAGTAGGCCCGTGCCCTCCAAGCCAAAAGACTGCATTTAACTTATAGAAGATAATAACATGTTTTAGACGGAGGGCACGGGGGCCTATAAGACTCTATAGGAGATTCATTATTTATGAAAGAAACAAGCCAAAAACTCACAAATATTGAACTTGTCTCCACAAAACCTCCCATATTAATCTCCAATCTAACTTTAAACGGGAGAGTCCTTCATAGCAGCATGACCTGCCCTCGAGCAACACACTTTATGTCTCCGGCTCAATTTTAAACTAAAGATTGTGATTCTTTATATCGTGAACACAATTTTAGGGACATTGTGAGTCTCACTTGTGCAATCACAATAGCAAAAAGTCAAAAAAGAACATAGATTTATTTATTTTATTTATTTATTTGATAAGGACAATGCACATTACTGAACATAAGTATAAAACAAATGTAAATATGCCAGATTTTAGCTACAAAGCTAATTTTGATCCGTAGTCCATCCCTAGGCAGGCAAATAAATAAAAATACAACATACAATACAAGATACATACATACATACACACAGACAATACAGATATAGATGGAGTTACTTTTACTATTCTTATTTAACACATACACAATCTTCAGTGCGTATAATAACATATTAGTCTTATCCAGTATTTTCCAGATTATTAGTTTCTATACAAGTCCATGCACTAGTCTGAGAGTTACTATTCCATACCTGCGACAAACTCTGCATTATTATTATGCTGCATGATTATGGAGTGCTCCCTTAAAGGTTTTGAGTGGAGGGTTGGCCCCTGCTTGGTTCTGTGGAGAAGTTATGGTTTGGTCTGGAAAGCTCCATAATATCCATCTCCTTGCTTGAAATTTTAATCAATTAAACATCTGTACCTGAATAAATGCAAAATATGCTAAATCTACTTTTTGGAGTTTTCTACCATCTTAACTCTTTTTCCCTGATAAAACACATGCCTCATCCGTGCATGTTTAAGTCATTAAGCGATCTCTCCGTCTTTGTATTTTGCAGATTCGGTGCAATGTTCACGCAAGAATTTTTGATAAATATACAAAAGCAAGATGCAAAACAATATACTACACCTCTGTAAACTTGCTACGATGTGCTGTGGTTTCATTAGTGGAATGTGAGAGCGCTCTGAAGGGGGAGTGACTTATCATGGAGAGCCAATGGAGGGGGGACTCAAAAACAAAAGGAAAGCTTATTGAGCATGTTAATACATTTTCAGTGAACACACCATTTTCAACATAATAAAAGGTAACATAGTGGTCTAAATATGTTTTGAGTTAGCAAAGAATAGCCCATAGAAGTATAATACAAGCTCTTTAAGCCCTTTATATGTCTGCATTTGGGTCGAGGCAAAGAAAGGTAAAGATAGATCACTTGTGCGTGACAAAAGTTTGGATCATCACTGTTTGTCAACCTGTTTTGACACAGATAAACAGAATATAGCACAATTTCTATGATTGCTGCATTTTTCAGCTGTAATTACTGTGGCTAAATTGAAAATCGACTACAAAATGATTCCTCTACATCTTTATGTTTTGTTTTGTCCCAGTAACCAGCCGGTGTCATGCAAAGAGATTGTGATTCCTGCTTCAGCTGTGAATTAACTGGCTCAGCAGCTTGATGGATGTGTTTCTTAAAGCTTAATTAGTGTGAAGTTCACTCGAGATAAGTGGCCATTCAATAAATGTCGAGCTGTTCAATCTAAGTGGCGTTCACAAACATTTCAGATCTCAGAAAACAAAACAGGAACAGCAGGAGGAGCCAGGGAGAGGTGAGACAGGGGCTGATCTTCATATAGCACAAGAAAACTGGTTAAAGATAGAAGAGGGTGGATAGTTACGCATAGTCCAGGGAAACGCTTCTATAAGCGTCAAGGACGGCCTCATGATATGTTTCAGTCCTTCAGTGACTATTCACCCATCAGGCAAACAATGAGTCTCAGACGCTTTATGGTCATAGAACAATAAAAGATCCTCACTATACTATTTCTCTTTCATTTCCTATTTGCTACAGGAGCTTATAGGCAAGGTTAATGAAGTGGATTTCCCAATGACACAATAGGCATATACCAACAACCTGCTGGTCTACTCTAGACCAGTGGTATCCAGGGGCCAACAGCAGGACACAGGTCCATTTGGTCGTCCCTCAGGCTTTTATCCTACATTATCCTGTGAAGTACCTTTTCTATACATCAATAAACAATACTTTGGTGTGAGACTTTTTTTTAAAATGAGACATTCCTGATACTAGGGTTCTAAAGGTGATTTAAAATAACTGTACCTGATAATTTTCTATATGCCTCTATACTCCAGTACACATATGTAGTATAAAGAAGAGAAGTTATTAAAGTACAGTTATAAAAAGAAAGGCTACTGTCTAGTATATTAACTTCTAAGAATCAGAAAGTGTGAGCATTACTATGACAAACACCGTGTATGAGACAAAGAAGGTAAAAATCTGTTACAGCTTCTACTACTTCTACAAGAGGTGGTGGCACTTACAAACCTCTTTAAAAATAAACTTTTTGGAATGATAAAGTTTGGAGACCCCCTTCTCTAAGCACTGGTATCATTACTATTCTTGTATTTTTACGCATATAAAAGACAGATCTAATCACTCTGACCATCTTTAGCTCCCACTCCCCATGTCAGCCCATTGTAACCATGATCCTACACAGGGCCTTGTTTTAGACAGGAAACACACATCTGCAGAGGTGGGCAGTACTCTGGTACACTTACTCACATATAATAGCAATTAGAAATGTTACTTGTACTGCACCATACACTATAAGCTTTATGCTGATTTAATGATTTAACCATCTGGTTCTTGCACCGCTCCATCAGATATGATTTAGTTTCTCATTTTTGTGTCTGACTTTTGAAAATACCAGAGTTTGTGCATAAATTAATGTTTTGTCCCTCCAATCACATACACTGCAAATTATAAAAAAATCAACTTTATATCTTCATCTTAATATGTTTTACTCTTAACTTCTTGGGCCACTACTACCACTACTGCATGAGTAATATTTTGCAGTATTGCTATTCTTGAGCATATTTTTTGGTTAATTTACGCACCTCTGCCCCGCTGACATAACAGAATAACCCTCGTCTGCACTTTGTAACTATAAGAGCAACTACACAAGACTTTGAGCAGTGTCTGTGTTGCGTTTGAGGCTGAACTCTGGACTTTCACTTTGTGTTTTGTATAAGCAGCCTAGTGGACCCAAAACGTCAATCAACGCTTTCTAAGTTAGGCCCTTACAGTGTATAGAAACAGCACTTTTATGTTTTCCACTTCTCTTCAAAGAATATGCAAATCATCCTTCGTACGAGTGACCAAAGCTGATGATGAAGACAGGGCTAATGAAGATCACCAAAGCGGAGCTGGGAGCCTGACAGGTCATGTTAAATTCTCTTAAAACGCTCTTATAATGTGGATGGATACGGCTAGACTAGCAAACAAACAAGAGAGAGATTGAACCTCGTCGGAAAATGGGACATATCCAAAGTGCTGACATCTAAGAGCCAATTGAATTTACATATCGCAAAAGTTTCATCTGGGGAAGCAACACCGCACCGTAGGAATCATTTAATATTTAATAAATTAGAAACAGTAGCTACGCCTAATTAGAATGTGCACGTTTACAAATCAGGCCTGAAAGCAAAACAAATTATGAAATATAACGTTGCCGGGTGCATTGCCGAGGGAGAATAAGATGATAGACAAAGCAAATGGAGTAGCACTAACAACGCACTGTCAGAAGGCATCACGCGGCTAATGCGGTTAGCTTGCGCCGCGCGTTTTCGGCTTTAAAATATTGATACGCTCCTTGTATCCTCCGCGCCGACGCTAACGCTTGCTTATTGCTCACGGGTCATTAGCCTAGCGCTTTTTGGTGGACTCCGAAAGCTAACCGTGATTAAATGAGCGCGTTTGAGTTGTAGTCCATTACAGGCGGCCCCGTTGTTTACATTAGCCAGCGACACGGGGCAGTGCGTAAACTCGTGTTGTGTTCATTATTACATTACATCCTGATCTTTTGGTAAGAGAGGAGGAATTCTTGTAAAGGGGCTCTCGGAGGAAAAAGCATTTATCAAATAATAAGAGGGAGGCCCCGGCGTATTGAAACTTAAGCGGTTTTATAGCGGATGACAGCATGGCGTCGGCATCGATATCACTCAAATAAAAGAAAGGCAGAGGATTAGGCCGGCGCTATGCAGGCTTTTAACATTACACACAGAGCAGATTTATCTTAATGTAGCAAACACTTAAAGAACCACTCTAAGTCTGTTTAGAGACATTTCAGCAGCTTCCGCACTGGCAACACGCAATTTACAACGTAGCCTACCGCTCCACTCCAACTACTCCGACTATACTCGCAAATAATGCAATGGGGAGACTGTCAGCTGCTCTCTTTCTTAATTCTTTTCCAAGATTTGTCGTTTGGGTAGATGTAACCGGGCATTTCAAGGGCTAAAAGTGTTTGAATGTCTCGCCAACTTGATTTTACAGAGCTGTAATATGCGTCTTCAATGATGTAAAGTACAGACTGAATGTACTGAAGTTTAGTTTACCTTAAATAATGAGTTTGAAGTACTAACTAATTAAGGTGACATCTTGACTGCCTCATTCTGTTTGATGCCAGAACATTTTCAAGGCTTTGTAATATGTCAGAATGCATCTCTGGTGATTTGAAATTTGTTTTATTTAAATTAAATAAGTGTTAGCGCTAGAATTTACGGATCCAAAATGCAGGGATTCATTAGATACAGTGTTGGGAATGTACCAAAAATACATTTTCTGAATACTAATTTTGAGCTGTACAGCCAGTATTTCATGGGGTATTCAGAATAGTTTCTTAAAATAAAAGGAATATAGATTATGAAATGTAAGCTTTGAACTGCAAGACATTATAAGAAGAAAAAGAAAATGTAATTCTTGAGGCGAGTTCTTTTAATCTGATCTAAATTTTTACACTATACAATAAAATGAATATGAATGTGAAAGTATTTTAAGTATCTGAAGACAGTACTCAGGTTGGATCCTTCTATAAGTACATTTTCAATATTTCAACTCTGATTAGATTCTGTAAGACTGCAGTGAAAGACCTCAGACAGCAGGGGGTCCCCCGCTGCCCTTTAGAGGAAAAATGTGCAGTGACATTGTCAGCCTTTATATGCAGGATACAAGAGAATCTAAAAAGACATACACTATAATGAAGTACAGTGCGTTATATTGTCCACTGTTCAAATATTAGCTTTATATGTAACTATTACGCTAACAAAGCTGTGTCTAATAAGGCCGACCCAGGTCCAGAGTGTCCCCAGTAACAATACAGACAATATTACGTCAATTTGAAAGAAATGTGCAAAAACATGTTTCTAACTGAGGTTTAAAGAGCCTCCGTCTGTTTATATGGACAATCAAGAACTGTTTTATTTATTATAATTTTTTAGCACTACCTCACTTTCCTCTGTAATCTCTGTTTTGTCTATACTTGAATGTTTCTGTTTGTTTTGTCTATATTTGAATGTTACTTGGATGTTTACTTGGTTTGCACTTTTCTTTCTTGTCGTTTGCACATTTTCTCTTCTTTTTTAAATGTTTTTAAATGTTTGCACTGACGTGGGAGAGGGCAGCAATTTCACCTGTGCTATATATCTTGTATGTATATGCACATGTGACAATAAAGAGGAATGGAATTGACATTGTGCTTTGTCTGAATGTAATCTACAACACTCGTGGATCATTATGTTGTATCTTGGTCTTTTAAAATGTTGATGTAGATCTAAAACGATTTAATAAAAGAATTAAGTCTGCCAACTTCTGCGATGGAAAATTGTGGAGTCCAATAGAAGCAGATTCCAGTCTGTTCCTTTACAGTATGTCGCCATAATCATCATCATCATCACAACAAAGCTCTGCAGGCTGTCGGCCCCTCCTGCGGTTAAACACAGATCACAGTAGCGGGCAGCTGATTTTGAAAAATGTGTACTATAAATGACGATTACGATTACGAAAATAAAAGTGGAGCAGCACGGAGCAGTGGGTGTATATCGGCTGCAGCGAAAACGGGGTGGATCGGCGCAATGATGACTCAAACATAAGCAAAACTTTATGTACAACTTTGAAACAATACTCGACAAACAATAATGCACGGCTCCAAAAAGCAGAATTTGCATTACAGATCTCATAAGGTTTGCCAAAGATTCCAAGATATTCCAAGTGATCTCCCATCCAAGTACTAACCAGCTTCGAGACCAGACTAAAAACGAGGCTAAAACTAAAACCCAGCCACAAAAGCACAGAAATATGACATGGTAGTTTACAACATATAATAAGTCCTTTGTTCGTTTCCTCTCCGCTGTGGTCAGATTGTACAAAACAGCATCCACTCTGGTCGCGTCCAGTGCAGAGCGTAATACAGCTGTGTGTGTGCGCTCGCATGTGGCTTTTATGTTGAAGGCAAAACCGTGTCTCCAGTGTAAATGAAACTAAGAGCTCTTACTTTCAAACGGTTGGCCTTTTCAGCTGCACTTGGCATTCAGACACTGAGCTCTGACAAGACGCACACTGAAACACACACATGCCCAAGGTTATGTTTTTAAATCTCAACCAAAAAGCAATGAAGCTAATTTCCTGGAAAGCATTGTGCATTTTTACTTGTAGAATATAATTGTGGAAAGTATTTTGAATGGCGTTGAGGTTAAGGATTTTAGGTGTTTTATAAGCCTAATTAAAGCTCTGACTATCCTTTGACTTTCTCAGAACTGTTAGGCGGCCGACTCCTTTTAGTCTAAGTGATTTTCTTCTTATAACTCTTTCAGATTTTATAACGAATTGATATTTTTCAATGACATCATACTGGAGATGTGATGCATATATGTCTTGGCTGGAATGTTCAGCAGTTACCATGGTGACGCAATGTAAACTGTAGCAAAGACAAAAAAGTTTCAAATGTTTAGCCCAAAAAAGTTTCAAATGTTTAGCCAAAAACGTTTCAAATGTTTAGCCAAAAAAGTTTCAAGATGGTCTTAAACATGAAAAAATACTAAAATAAGGGAAATGACAAATTTTCAGAAGCCTGAGATCCATATAAGCGTCACGTTTAGGAGCTTGATTTTCAACAAAAAGGATGTTTCAAGATGGTCTTAAACATGAAAAAATACTAAAATAATGTAAATGACAAATTCTAGGAGCTTGATTTTCAACAAAAAGGTGCAAGCGAGTAACTGAAAAAGCGGTACAATCCTTATTTCGATATATCGCCACTCCGACACACCACCACCCCGTTATTCCTTCATTCTGAAAATCCTCTGTAAAGGGGTACAATCCTTATTTCGACATACCACCGCCCTGTTATTCCTTCATTCTGAAAATCCTCTGTTCCGAAATGCCCCTATTCCGACACTTCTTGATGCTATGTAGCGTAGTAAAATCAATGTGAACTGTTCTGCAATGGCGTATAGGAGCCGACACCCAACAATAGCATGGCAAGTTTAGACCGTAAATGCGCGGGAGTCATTTTGTCTAAAACTTAATGAAGATAACTCACAGCTCTGACAAGAATGCTGCACTGTGAACTTCACTTATGCGAGTTGATGCGAGCGCAAATTCTAGTAGGCCCATGTTTAATAACTACCTTGTGCGTCAGAATGTCGGAATGTTGAAAACAAAGCTTAAGTGCCATCACTTTAACCGAGAAAAAAAAAAAAGTCGGACTGCAGGGACTTTTGATAAAAAAATGGAAATGCAACTCCGACAATTAGACGTCAATGTCGAGTGGCGGTATGTCGGAATGCCAGCATGTAACCACTGAAAGACTGTTGTTTAATGCTAGCGAGGTTATGACTGTAAAGTTATACGAGGGAGATTTGTTTAACAGCACAAATCAGATTAACTGGTCCAACTTGGTCAGCTCTTTCTGGTCAGACTGTCAAGTTCGACTTTCATCTGAGATTTTCTTTTAACACAGAGTTTCGGATTAAGCAGTGCCTTCAGTTAGCATCACACCCACCAAAATATCTTGTAAAAAGCATAGCAACAACAGTTCATACATAGAGAAACATTGGTTTTCCAGCAATAGGTGCTTACATGCTAGTAAGTTGTCAGATTTTATGGAGAAGTTTCATGTAATTTTGTGTTATCAATTTGAAGTCAGACTTCACTTTTCTGCCTAAACATAACTTTTCTGCATCCAGGACTTAGTAGGTTGTTCTTATTCGCAATCACAAAAGCCTGATTTGGCTGTTCAATGCAGTAGATGCTGTGTCTCTGTATGGGGTCCACCAGCTCTTTGTACCAAACCAACACTTCAGTACAAAATCTCCCTGCGGCCGTCCATTCTGAGAAATAGCTCCATAGACTTTAGTTTCTACTTTGAGCTATTTAAAAGCTTATGATCATAGACCTCCACTGTGGCAATTTGATGCATTTCATATCCAATTAAATACGCCCTTGCCTTTAATGATTTTTCATTTGATGTTTTTGAATCTACAATTTTAAAGTACTTTGAGGGATGAAAAGGTATTGCGCTAGAATCTCAGAGAAAGGCTGTCGCTTACCGGCATCAGAAATGATCCAGTGAGTGAAGTGTTACACAGAAGCTCATAGAACTCAGTGCACTCTCATTAGATGAACAGGGGGCGGATGAGAGAAAAGTCCCTGGTCTGTAAAAACATCGCAGAAGAGGTTAGCATAAGGAGATACAAAATGAGTGGCATATTCAAGGTTGAACCACAGGTCATTAGGATATAATATCTCTACTGATTTCAGTTATCAAAAGTAATCTCAGTCGTTTTGGCTGGAAAAGCTGTAGTAGTTAGAAGTCTACACTGAATTCATGCTTCAGTTAAGTTCACTTGTTGAACAAATACATTGATAAATTGGAGGATATTTGTTTCAGACATCAATTCAAAACATGTACAATCCACAATGGGAATCAGAAGGATGAAAAATGAGGATTTACCATAGCAATTAACAAATGAAACTAACACAGAACAGGAAACCCGAATCGACTACCGTATTTTTCGGGCTATAAAGTGCACCGGATTATAAGGCGCAATATCAAATAATATGTCAGTTGTGTCATTGTCCACACATAAGGTGCATCGGATTATAAGGCGCAATAAGCGAACGAGTTATAGCCGGTGCGCACGCTTTGCGTTAAGGCGAGTGCACGAGTTATTAAAAGTGAGGGAACGTCTTAAAAGGCATTTTATATCCAAAGCGTGGGAGCACGTTAGAACACATTCCCTCACTCTCCATGGTGTGGAACTGGGAATGACATGCACAATACAAACTTGCGTGAATCATGCAGAAGGAAGGAGCACATCATCACGGATGTGTTCAGGCACTTCGCTGCATCCAGCGGTACCATGGAGGCGACCTGGGGTATTAAGTTGGCTGATGATGAAATCTATACTTGTTCCTAGGTCAGAAAAACTATGACGGCGAAGCCCATTCTCTCTCAGGACTCTCTTGAGGTGTCTCAGACGTATTAATATCTTGTGCACACGCTTTATAATTCGTTCCCACGCTTATTATTTTCTATTCACCTCGCGGAGTAAAACGTTATTAGCCGTAATGTGGACAACATAAACTCGGTTGGAGGTTAAAGACAACCAAAGGTCATACATAAGGCTACTGCATTATAAGGCCACTGTTGATTATTGAGAAAATGTCATGATTTTAGTTGCGCCTTATAGTCCGAAAAATACTGTAATCCCAAAGTTTAGTACACTTGTAATTTAGGTATAATCCTCTGGTGTTTGAGTCCTTCTGACCAACCCTAGATCTGGAGATGGGTCCTCGGGTTGCCCCAGCGGAATCGACGGATGCGTCAAATGCTGAGTACAAATTTCTCTATGGGGACAATTAGAAAACATCAACTTTACTCATTAAAATCCAATGATTATTTTGCACCAAGCCAAAATAAGCAGTTTGGATGAAAAAACAACCTAGATCACCAAATATCGCAATACAAACCCTCGCAAGTACGAGTGCAAGTACACAACAACTTCTAGCAACAGCTGAATTAAAACAAAACATCTCGCTGGCTTGACACAAACTCTGTGGCTTTCGAAGTTCCGCTGTTCAAGAACAAGACGAAAAGAGAGGCCAACACAAACAATCCTTAATGGAGCTGATACAAGAGGCTTTTTAATTATCTAACTCAATCAGCTAAAGACCAGCCGATCAATGACTCCCCATTACAGCGGCAGCGAAGGGGCCAGACAGGCGACTTTTCATCAGAGCAGCCCGCCGGCCCGCTGTACTAAGTGACACATACAGACTCGGGCTAATCTAATGCGCCCACCATTGCATTTGGGCCGAGAACATCTTTAATTCAGACACACGCTCCTTTCGCTGTTACCGTGTCACTTACCTGATTCAGAGCTGGTATTTATGGTGTATCCAAGCAGGGAGTGAGATTTAAGGCTAATGGAAAGCGAAAGGTGCTATGGGAGTTGTGTAGTTACATGAGTTTTGATATTTGATGGGAATGGTATTTATTAGGTGGTTTCGTGACGTAAAAAGGCATTATGTCTTGATTTATTCCTTTATTTTTTGTCTCGAATCGATTAGTGGTTTTCAGATTTTAGAATGTGCTAATGTCATATTCTCAGATGGAGGTCAAGAAGTACTTTTTCTTCGACTGATACTGATAATAAAACATTTACCATCCGAGAATCAGGAGTCGTTATTAGGATTCTATGGGTTCTACTCAGGCCACTGCGGATTAGGACATTCAGAATGCATAAGGTAAGAAAGAAAATCTAAAAAGAACAGTTTTTCATGTTTTTATAAAAGGAAAAATGAGCTACAGGCTATATTTGATAATTGTGTAACTGTATTCCCTTCTGATTTCCTGATGGATGTGGCTGTACTTGCAAGTTTTCAAATGAAGACAACTCCAACAACAGTGAGGGATGTCAGACTTCAGATACTATACTGAAGAAAGAAGACAAATGCACAAATGCGCACTTAGCCACGTATCTTCAAGTTGCATCTGGACTCTAAGCGTAAATTGAAGCCATTTATCCAATTATGATTATTTTACTAATGCATTCTCCATAAATAAGTCACTGCTGATATTTGATTTCAGTAATGGATACTTATTGTGTTACACTGGAGGCACAGATCGAGGGCTGAAGAGGGGTCAACACGTCGATCATGTTTACATTGTGGCAGATCGAACAAAAATAACAATTGTTCTGGGGTGTACGTTCAATTCATTTTCTAAGAGTGAGCAAGTATGTAAGTATCTCAGCAAGTATGAGCCATTAGCAGGTACATAAGTGTGTGGTATCTGGCACAGCTCAAGGAGATGGCCGTCCTGCTCAAGGATCAGATGTTCTTGGACGTTGACCACTCTGCCACCTGACATGAAGAAAAACAGATTTTTTAAAGCCGCAGCATATAACATTTTAGCCAAAACTTTTTTTCTTTTTTTTTTGTTTTGTTTGCCCTTGCCCTTTAAAACCTGCATCCTTACTGTGAGCGGGCATCTTCACAAACCTGACTTTTAATTAGCCTGGAGCAGGGCCTTCTTCGGCTTGTTCAATTATGATCTTCCACAGTATGGCATACTATTTATCCATCTCCATGGAGAATGTTTTAAAGTACGGTTATAACTTTCCATTTCCATAAAATCGTGAAATTTTAACAATTAATAAATGAATTTCACTCATTCACACATACATTTATACTGCTGCGGAAGGCACTGTAGATGAAGTGCCTTGCTCAATAACACAATGACAATGCTTTGATGAGAGTCAGCATTGAATTAGTGTTGTCATAATGCTCAAATTTAAAATTGTATTTAGATACTAAGCAATTGGTTTGATCTTCGATTCCAAATGATCTTTCATAGTCAGTATTTTCAACTCAAAAATAGTACTTCATTTATATTACAACACTGTAGTCTCGATACCTTTTCAATCATTCTAAAACTATTCAGTAAAGGTCTAATTCTGTCCTGTTTATGTAATATTTTCAGTATCAATACTTGTTCATATAAGTATCTAGAGTTGGTACTAGTTTTAACTTTCAACAATTAGCATTGCATTTTTGAGAACAATTTTAGCAACTCTAGATCAAACCACAAACCACCGAGTCTGTAGGGAACACTTCAGCAACTCACCTGACAGATTTAAACTTTTTTTTTTTTGCAAAGACAATATTACATTTTCTCGTATCTTTTTTTCCCGTTTGATTTGCAGGCATCAACACCACTCGTCTGGCTAGTGGCACTTGAAGCATCTGATTGGTGGCCTTATGAAAACAGGATATTCATTTCACTGTAAGAACACATCAATTGTTTCCAGTAAGGGGCGCAGAGGCGGTGTTGTTGTGCGGTAAACTGATCACACAGTCAGTGGGCTAATGCCTCTGTGGTGCAGGGCATTGATTGGCTGTCCCCCCGAATCTCAGCATCCCAATGACATCCGAGACGCTACAGTTACAGAAAGGGCCTGAGCGCTTCCCCCGGCCCCTCTCCGCCAATTTATTGTGGAGAGGTAATATTAAGTCCATGTTTGAGAAAGTGTTGTGGATGAGGCGGCTGTCTGGATGTGGCGGGGACTGGAAACCGCACGGTGGCAGGTTCAGTCACTCTCAATAGAGGCCCACAAGCAGAGGGCACTGACGGGAAGGGAGCGTATCAATGTGCTACGGGGCTATTTTAGAGGACAGATAAGTTATGTCATAGCCCACTCTGCTGCTATCATTTATTCTGGATCATTGTTAGTTAGTACCTCAGCCATAACTACTCTTCCTGGGGTGCTACATGCTTATATTTAAGTGCTTATAAAAATGTGAAATTCTCATAATTTGTAGACGTTATTTCTTACCAGGACCAAAATATGTCTAAAGCAGAACTAAACACAAACCTCTTCACTACTGGTCTGTATATTGTGTTTCAATACGCCTATGTCACGTCACAGTAGAACGCCAGAAGTCACCTCTGAGCACTTCCGGTCACTTTATCGCGTTAGAGATGGCTGCTAAATATCGTGGACAACGTCGCTCCACGAGCTCCCCAAAGTTCGTCAAGATGATGTA